>JAGFPH010001278.1:157116-174080 GCA_018207615.1 Philaenus spumarius
GCGATTGCAAGTCAGTGGAAGCACGTAGAAGGTTAATGGAAGCGGATTTATAAAGTAAATGGAAGCAAAGAGTAAATGCAAGCCGATGAAGATAATGCTTTGTTCATATAATGTTTTATCAAATTGTGTGTGGTCTAAAATAGTTTATAATAACATAGTTTGAAATCCCCTACACTGTAAACCACTCTCAGAACCTTACGTCGAGAATTATTCGAAAAATAAAACATTATACAATTCCCTGGTACAGTATATCAAATTAAAACAGATCTTTTACAAAAATACTGATGGACAATTTCTGCAAGGAATAAAACTTCAGTGAATATAGCGGTGACGTGGACGGAACAAAAAGCAAACTCAAGACAAAACGGGAATGATGAGGCCGAAAAGGCGGTTCCAAAATGAGATTTGGGGATGAGTGATTTGCCGAACACACATCAATTGCGTCTGGGGGCGGAGTTTGTGTAACAGCTGCTGAGATATATATAAAAAAAAAACAAGTACGACTCCAACTTTTCGTACACAAAACTCATTTGATAAACTTACTAAAGCTTCTTTATTTTTATTGAAAGGACATGTAGAAACACGAAAATTCACTATTAACTAGGGGAGACCTCTGCGTGCTCCGCACGCCAACCCCCGGTGCGACCTTCTAAAAACATATGTTATGTTTTATTTATAATAAAAGTGTAGGATTAATAATAACCTCAAAACTAAGATGGTAAATAATGTTAAATGTTCAAATCAAATTATTTCTTATATTTTATAACAGCAGTAATAATAAAGGTTAAAAGAACCAGTAAGGCTCAGGTCTACACTTAATCAAAAACCTAACAAAAAAGTTATAAATAATAACCTCAAAACTAAGATGGTAAATAATGTTAAATGTTCAAAACAAATTAGTTCGTAAATTTTATAATTTGAATAAATAATTCATTCATAAACGTGATAAAATGTGACGAGGAAGGGGCTTTGATTATTCAATTCCAAACCTAGAATTGAAAGTATAAAAACTCTTTTGATTATCTGGAACCTATATTGTTTAATAATCTCCAATATTTTATTTAATCTTAGGGCTTACCTAGACATATCAGGGCCTGTGATGGAGCAACCACTAGTCTATATAAGCGGAGGTACTTGTTGAATTAAAACGAAACTTGTATAGGTTCAGTAAAATTGAAGCTTATGATCTAAATAAGTTGTTTTATGTGTAATATGTAACACTTTTGTTTTAATTATAGTACGGTAAGCCTTTTTAGTTTATTTTTTGTTTGTGTTGCTTTTATTTTGTTAACCTAACCTAAAAAGTTTAGTCGTGGACAATAATTAACTGTTTCTAAATTTTCTAAGTTGGTTGCTATGGTGGTATCCGGAAAGATGCGCACACATCATTAAAGCGGAAATATACGCACACTAGGGATGATTGCTACTTGATTAGGTCTTTGCAAATATTTTGATGCCGGAAATTTGCGAACACTCTAATTTCGCGGGGAATAAACCACTTATTTATTAACACTTTCCGTGCGGGCCTGAAATCACCTTCTTACCTGTCTGACGGACAACGTTTTTGTTTTAATTATGAACATATTTTGTTAAATTTATGCTAATAATAATTTATTATTGCTTTATTAACAATAGTAATCGATTTTTAATGACTTCCAGTTAATGTAGTACTTGTACTACATCCGTAGGTTAGGTTAGGTTTAACAAAATATCTTTCCGGTAACCGCTATGGTAATGGATGTAAACGCTTTTAACAAACATGCGTTGGTTCAATATAAGCCTAACCTGAAATTGTGTCGCTAAGATTATGATCCGAATCAGCTGTTTTATCTGTTATAGGGCTGGGGGTGAACGCTCATATGTTCACCATTTTTACTCGTTAAAATAAAAAATGTTGCTAAATTAAAATCTTTTCTCAGTGAGCGTATATGACCCAAAAAAATATACCTTCAAAAATGTTTGTACTTTTGTCCTAAGTAGGTTTGCTCTACGTTGATTATGGAGCAGTCATTCATGACTTCTTTTATATACAGTAAACAGATTCACAAAATCACAAAAAAATATAATTTTGTTACCTAGACATATTTCTTATTACGTTCGTACTTTTTATGCGTAAGAGCAAGTATTTTCAACGTTATTCATGGAATCGACAGGTTATAAAATATATTTTAACACTACTATCGTGTTTGTAACTGTTTAAATTGCCTTTCGTGAAAACAAATTTATTTCTACTTTTGCAAAAACGATTAAATTGACTAAAATACTAAAATGTTTTTTTTTCTTTACTGTCGTATTTATATATAAAAAGGGACGAGGTTTTTGGAATGAAGCGTTTTGCTTGTAATCAAGGAAAGAGTGTAACAATGTAACAGAACACAAACTGTCTAAGATAGCATCTAATAAATTGTGGCAGTGCGAGTAGAGGGTGTTGTTCAGCGTTTTGTTATTTGCCTCATTGTGTACGTCTCCATTTAACTAAGACAACAGATTTCAACAAAATTTGCTCCGTATAATATATGCCCACGATCGGCGCCAAAAACGACCCAAAAAATAAAATTTTCTTTTCTTCGCTCAACCGCTACTCTATTGTTTATTGTCTTATTCCAAAAGAATTGTTTTATAAGAAAAATTTTGATACAAGGAATAGAATCTGAGAATGTTGTAGTTTTTTGGCTTTTATTTGCGCGATAAAGTAAACTAAAGAATGTAGTTAAGTAAATTATATAACAAATCTAAATAAGTAACGTTATTAAATCAACAATGTTACAATAAAGATAATACATCACGACATTTTATAAATCAACTAGCTACCCGATCCGGCTTTGCACAGATAGACAAATCAAAGTTAAATGTACATTAACAACAAAAATATATCAATAAAATAAATATATTACACTATGTATTTCTTTTGGGGATTTTTAGTAACTTTAACTCCCCAAACCCCCCTTAAAATTTCGAATTTAAAAAAAAATTTCTTAGCGAGCACCTAGGACCCTAGATGAAGCTACATACCAAATTTCATTTCAATCCGTTCGGTGGTTTTTTTTTTAAGTAACTTTGAACCCCCAAACCTCCCCTAAAGATTGGAATTTTTTAAAAAAAACCTTTCTTAGCGAGCACCTAGGGCCCTAGAGGAAGCCACATACCAAATTTCATTACAATCCGTTTAGTGTTTTTTTTAAGTAACTTTGAACCCCAAACCCCTCTTAAAATTTCGAATTTTTTGAAAACCTTTCTTAGCGATCACCTAGGGCCATAGAGGAAGCTACATACCAAATTTCATTCCAATCCGTTCAGTGGTTTTTGATAGTTCGTGATGAGTGAGTCAGTGAGTGGTATTTGGATTATATAGGTCCATATATAGATAATATTCAAAGCAATTTTTAAATTAAAGTAAAACAGTTTGAGACATTAATGCGCCGTTTTCATAATTGATCTCTTCGTATTGAAATCAGATTATTCAAAATTATGGTAAAAATCTTTTCCCTACAGCTGTTTAATAAACTCACAGCAGTGCGCAAACTAAACTGCATGTGTTCAGCGTCAAGTAATTATACCTCTTTGTTTTAATTTGCGCACTCCAGCTGTTTAATTAGCGCACTGTGCGCAAAGTAAACAGCTGATGTAGTCTAGGTTTTTAAAATTTTGATTGTTATGGAACTAACCCCTGTAAAACAAAATAGATCTTTTTAAAAACTAAAACACTAATTAAAAATGTAGCTGTAGAAAAAACGTTGTTTGTATGACGGGTGCAAAATTTAATTTGGCACACTCGATAAACTTTGCCAAATATTTATCTCGAACGACAAACTCAACTTTGCACCCTAGATCCATACTATTGTACATGTTAAACATGCAAAAACAAAGAAAAACGTGCACATAAACATAAATTCCTTCGTTCCGAAAATCCTTCGTTTTTGAGCTATCAACCATTTGTTGTACAAAATACTTAATACCAATACCTATGGAAGTAGAAAAGATACTGAGCTCAAACTTTATACACCTATTTGTTGCGTAACTGTTTAACACTGTACGAAAAATCGGAACATTTTTGAATATTTTCAAAATGGCGGCCGTTTAAAGTTTTTATGTCAAATATCTCAAAAACCGCTAACTTTACAAAACAGGATGCAAAAGTTTACTGGCAAAAAACAACGGTTTTTTTATTTTGTCTCTAGGTCAAAGGATAATAGAAATATTGGCAAAAAACTAAAACAAATTTGCCTCTCATCTTTATGGTTGTGTCATAAATATTTTTAGTTTCTATGTTTTGTACATGGGAAATAGATGTCATACGAAATATGTGTCCAAAATTTGTTCAATAAATTTATTTCCTACATACAGAGATATTAAGTTTTTGTAAAAAAACAAAATGGCGGATAACTGGAAAACGAAGCATTTCCGAACCTATGTCTGTACGAACCTTTTTTCCTTTATTTTCACTAGTAGAACACGTACTGAAAGTTCTTCCTTTTTTTTCTGAATCAACCTGTATTAAGGCACGACTCAAAAAGGGGGTTTAGGTAGACTGCTTTTTTAACGCTTTATGAAGTAAAGTTGTACACTTTCTCATCATAAATTGTGGATTTGGTGTCAGGTCTTATAACCCAATTTTGTAGTCAATCCTCATTCTAAATAAAAATCGAACTAAATCGTAATTATCTTGCTTTACAAATCAGTGTGAAGAAAACCATAAACATTACCATTCATTTGTTTACACACTTAACTTAATCAATGATTGGTGCACGCATTTAATTGAACGGATCATTTAAATATTTGAAAAAGAAAAAAATACTTTGAAAAAAAGAGCGTTGAAAAAGGAATTCACTTTTTACGAGACCTTACAAACGAATGTACGCTATCCGGTCCCGATGAAATTGAGAATAGATTAGTGATGCGATGACGCGAATTTGAGATAGTGACGTCACGAAACTGACGAATCAAAACAACGTGTCCTACCTTTAGACTTTCACCACACGCGGATCACGTGCATACTTGAAGCGCACATCTCCTTTGCACTTGTAAACTAATAGAATAATTGTACACGATAACGAGTTAGGTAATCTATGCCGATATGAAAACCTCTTCACGTTGCCCTTTTATGGCAGTCTTTTTAAAATTAAAAATACGGAACAACCAGAAAAATCTTTTGAAACCAACAGACTGACTTATCGGCGGTAAATAAACGCCTTATCTCGTGTTGAAAAGCTGGACAGATGTTTTGAAATTAAGCCCAGTCTAAGGATGATCAAAATGAAGTGTATAGGGCATGATGGGGAAACATTTGATTTTGTAAATCTCTTAAGAGAACGTAGGAGATGAACATACTAAAAATCTCCGCCTGAAGCTTCATGGTGGACCGTGTAAAGGCCATTTTTTCGAGTTTTCATTTATACCTCGAAAACATATTTTTTTCTTTAAGAAGCTCCTTTAAGAATTTTAATTTTAATTTTTTTCGTATCTGTAACCGACAATTTCCAGAAAATGTATTTTCGCCTCAAGTTTTTTTGACAAACTTGCCTTTTTCACCCCTCAAGTCTTTCGTTTTATCCCGGCAAATAGTCTGACATGAAGGTGTAAAAAATTAAAAAATTGTATTTCCTTAAGGGTCTTCTATACCTTGCGTAAAACAGCAAAAATATGCACTTCGTACTAACGTGTTTCGGACGCCGTTTTTCAACATAAAAAGTTGTGAAACATCTTAAATTGTTCTTAAAGGCTTTGTGCTTTTGTCTTATATCTTATAACTGAAAGATATCGACGGTAACTCCTTTTAATCAACAGTTTAACTGAGTAAAAATTGATTATTTTTAATGCATTTTTTGGGAGTTTAAAGCAATAATTTCCATATTTTAAGCTAACACGTAAAAAATATAAAGCCTTTTTTATAACTTAAAGGAGTTTCCCAGATAATTAATTTATAAATAGAATCCGAAACACGGTATTACGAATGCATGGTTCAACGATTTTGCGGCTTGAGTCAGACCTTTTTATTAAAATCATACTGTACACTAAGGAGTTTTCTTCAAGGTAAAGAAGAGCCTTAAAAGTTTTTTTTTACTTATAAATTTACCTTCAACATTTACGGTAATTAGAAACTGTCTGCTAAATTTCATGGTTTTCTGTACAAAATTGTAGCCTAATTTGGTTATTTTATTTATTCATAGCTATCTATACGAGCTAGTGCATTGTCTATTTACACCTAAGGGTTTATACAGGCTGTCTCAAAAGTCTGTGAACTGCGTTATATTTTTGTATCCATTGCACATTACGCAACGAATTTGGTACATTATTTCTCTCTCTCAAAAGAAACTAATTTTTGAAGCAACTATAATTTTTTTTATGACCTTAGGACGACCCGCATTGGGTCGGAGAAAAATCTTAAATAGGAAGATAGGTCCCCCTAAGGAGATAAACAATTAGAATTGCTTCAAAAATGAGTTTTTTGGTAGAGAAACGATTTACCAAGTTTTGTTGCTTAATCTGCAATGGATACAAAAATGTGACGCCATTCACATACTATTAAGACATCCAGTTTATACTATATGGCATATTGAGAGATAATATTATGTTCAATTTTACATTTTTTTATTGATTAAAACAAAAATATTATTTAAAAATTACCAATGATTTGACCGGGCAATGAGTGATTATCTTATTACTAATCCTAATTCAACTGTGTACAAATTAAACAAATTGTAAACAACGCAGCGTAAGTGATTTTAGAGAGGGGATGTGATGTGAAAACTAATGTATTACGAAAATGCGTAGGATTCTCATTGGGGGTAGTGGGCTTGGTCGGTCGTAGTACCGAGGCTTAGGAGCACGAAAAGAAATACACATTTGGTTTCCTAACTGAAAAGGAATTTTGAACATAAAACGAACACGCTTTTCCTACAGTGAACTTTATAAACAGGTAGTCGCATTGCATATTTGGCCCCTTTTCATTTGATATGCAAGTAAAAATATTTACGTGTAATCAAATTGCATACCCAACGCCTTAAATCCAACACTCGTCCACCACATCACTGCCGCCATCACATTTTATAGTCATCAGAGTGTGTAACGGCTCCAAATTTTATTTCTGAATAAGGATGATATGAATAAAATGCTATAAGTAAAGAAAATAGTGAATTTACCGATTAAACTCTTGCTAACAATTAACATAATTAGATAATTTTGTGGAAATTATTTCCTTTAAAAAAAAAAACGACGTTCAGAGTAATTTTTACTTTCTCACTATACTATAGTTAGAGAAAGTATAGCGATCGCAAAAAAATTTATGTTGAGATTTTTGTGGAAATATCTGTTTTGGGACCCCTTGAGTTAAAAAACGTAGTTTTTACAAAATGCCTGTCTGTATGTATACAAAGCTAGAGAGAAAACTATTCGATTTCGAACAAATTTGCACCAGCCATGAAAATTAGGCCTGTATAGATGCACGAAAAAAGATTTTGAAAAATTTAGAAAAACAAATCCATTTTTGGCAAAACAAAATCCGTTATTATTATTTTTTTTTTTAAATAAAATAACGGCTATAACGATTTTGATAAAATTTGGCTTATTTGTTGCCCTTAACGTACCCTACAATATACAAAAAACAGCAAGTTTCTAAAAATTCTTGTTTAGATAATAATAATAACTAATTTTTGGGGTTTTTTTGGTCCAAATGGGGTTGTTTTTCAAAAGTTTTCAAAACCTTTTTTCTTGCATCTATACAGGCCTAATTGACGTGTTTGGTTCAAATTTGTTCGAAATCGATCGAGTAGTTTTCTCTCTAGCTAATAATAATAATAAAATGTTCTGTCTAGCTAATAATAATAATATTAATAATATTTATTAGTTAATCTCCTACTTTAATATCCCCTCTCCAACCCCACCTACAATTATAAAGTCACAGTGAACGTGTTAATAATTGAAATATGTTTGTGACAAAGTATGTGCCAGTTTCAGGTACCGTTTATTAAGTATGGAATCGGTTTTACATTGCTAACTGAGAGACGCTTGGAGCCAGAAACAAATGCGTACTACATAGCTTAAGGAATTATACTCGTATGTCCGCCATCTTTAATTCGACGTGTTGAATCGCTTAAAATCTGACTAATTGTAAGTTTTCCGATTTCGAGTATTTTGCTACATTTTACTACAGTATTTTAAGTAAAACCCCCAACAGACGTACAGAGCTCTGAGGATAAAATTGCTCAAAATAAACAAATAAAAAAAAGAAAGAATTTTCATTCTTTCTATTCATTTATTATTTGCCCTTACGTAATGTATTTTATTCAAATAAAGGCTATTCTCTACAAATCCAGTACCGGTACTAATGTCTAGGTTAGGAAAGATGTTCGAGTTTCACTTCACGCCACAAATCATCGGGCAATATTTGCCTCTACGTCAGACCCGTAAAGGAAGGTGTCCGGCCTGAAATTGAGACAGATACGAGGATTGTGCTGAGTTATGGACCACGACATTGTTAGCCTCGCTAACGCGGCGGAATGCCTGGAATAAAGATCTCCGAGGGGAATACAAAAACAGGTAACATCAATGTATCTTAATTTGTATACTAGGCCTACGATTTGTTTCCATTTGTTCGTTTGGGAAAAGAGTTGCCACGTGTACGTTTTGTGATTATTTACGTTTAAATGGCGTTTCAAGTGATGCAAAATCGTTCAAGATTTAAAATAATTATAATATGAAAAGCACTTATAGATTGTATAAAAATTACAAGTTTACAAAACCTTTATACTTCTGTGATAAATTTACACTCAAATTTCCGCAATTATTTTAGTAATAATTTAATTAAATATTTCAAAGTTACCTAACTACAAAAATTCATAATTTATTTTCCAAAATCGTCAAACGCACCATCTTATGGCCGCCACTTTGAATTTTTTTTTAACTTTTGACTCAAACTTTTATCAGACCCTAGAAACAACACGATACGCATGCTTTGTGAGTAAAATTTTTCTGAAATAAAAAAGACGGTTTCTTAAAATTAAAACACTACTTTAACAGAAAATTTACCGCTGAATATGTTTGTACTCTCGACATGTTCTGTTTAAGTTGATAGAAAAAAAGGTAAAATGGCTAAACATTAATAAAAACCTTTTCATTTTCAAAAGTATTATTTGGAAACAAAATAAAATGGGCAAAATGTGTATTTCGACAGGAAATATTCTCATCTTTAATTTGTGGCTCATACATTTTTTTTTTAACAACGGCAACAGAAAACGAGGTATTTGAAGAAAAAAAATGTGAAGCACAACTATAGGAATATAACTACAATAATTACTAGTAAAACACCTTTTACAAGGAAATTACCAAGAACCTTTACCATCCCGTGGTAACGCATTTGCTTAATAAATTTTAAAATGTAAAGAAATCGAACACAATACATACCTGTTGTCGTATATTGATTTCTGAAATAAAACAAAACATACAAATTCGCAATCTGAAGGGGCAATCCGTTCGCATATCTCGTTCTTAACGTAATACAACTGAGTACACTAATCGATATTATCTTACTTGTATGAGTTAGTGTATTTTTTTAAACTAATTACCTCGTATGAAACGACATTGAAAACAGAATTCATTCTATTTGCTGCTCACAATGGGGTTATTTAATGTTATTTTTAATTAATAATATTTTTCTGTTACACACTTCCAAGCAAGAGTTAATTTAACCAAGTGGAAAAACATGGACCAAGACCGGGATTCGAACCCAGGACCTTTACCATTCCGTGGTAACGCTCTGAAAACCGAGCCACCCTGGTCATAAAAGATATTGGTCGATGTTTCATACGAGGTATTCAGTCTGTTAGTTCAGTAAACAATAAAAGTGGGAAACATCGACCAATATCTGGTGTGATCTGAGTGGCTAAGTTGGCAGAGCGCTACCATGGAATGGTAAAGATCCTGGGTTCGAATCCCGGTCTTGGTCCATGTTTTTTCACTTGTAATTTAGTAAAATTAAACCTTGCTGGGGAAGTGTGTACGGTGAAAAATTATTATAAATTAAAATAACGATATAAGGAATATCCCGGAGAGGAATCGGACGCCTAAATTGAACCTAGAAAAAACTTTAAGTTAAATTATTTCTGTTGCGAGCGAAGCGAGTAGAGATAGGATTGAAATCTCCTGGTTACGAATATTTACTAGAAATATGGAAAACCCTCTCACCAAAGAAAGCTTCTGAAGATACATTTTCCGAAATTGAAATCGTGCCTACTCAGGTCGGTTACGGCTTATCAAGGAACAATGTATTCTAATCTCAAACTACAAATTACCTAATGCACTGTCAAAAGGCAATCCATCTCGCGTAATGACAGGATTGCAATGAGGATGCGTAGATGGAATTTTATATTTTAGATTTTTTATCAAAAAAATCTTTGAATTCATAAAAAAATAATTCGACCACGCAGCTGGACCGCTGACGTGAGTTGAGCAAATTTCCAAAATTAAGTTTTTAGGCCTATGTTTTAGGGTTTCAACCTACAATTTGGGAAATAGGTCCACTCACGAAGGCGTTGAACAGCTGTCTGTGTGTACGCAATATATTAGTAGAATTTGTTTGCGCCTAGTGGCCTCGCGAGTTTGCACCACTTGGCTTCGAACCGGGTACTTTTATGGTATTTTACGTTTTGATCGATTTTGGGGGAACCAAGCGAGCTATAAGGTCGCGTAAAAAAACAAAATGTGCAGAATAACATCCTACATTTATATTTTTAGAAAAAACTCTAAACAAATTTCATTCTCATAGTAAAAATCCCCAAAAATAGTTACTCCCGGTCAAAAAACGTACTTCCGGTTGTTGGATTTTTTTTGGCTAACGAACTCGTCCGAGCCACATAGACAACCAACACGTGTACCAAATTTGAACCAAATCGGACTTAAAATGCGGCCGCTAGAGTGCGAATACATATATACATATATATACATATTTGATTTTTATTGACACCCCAAAACGTGTTCTGGGGACCATGATCGGTGCTCATTTGCTACTCCCGACCTTGGGTCTTACCATAAGGGCCACAGCAATAGCTCATTTTTCCTATGGAAATTCGCTAATAAAGCGACCACGAAGCTGAACGTGAATTGAGCGAATTTCCAAAATTAAGTTTATATGTTTTAGGGTTTCAACGAACTATTTGAGAAAATGGTCCACTCACGAAGGCGCAGAAAAGCTGCCTGCGTGTACGAAATATGATTACAGTAGTAGAATTTGTTCGTAGTAGAATCAGCCTCCAGCCCCAGCTCATAGGGGAAAACTCGCTTTTCGAGTTTGCACCTCGACCTTGCTGCCTCGGATTATGAGCTGCGCTTCGCGAAATCGGAAGCTGCTCCTCGATAAAATCCCCCATGTGGATTTGAACCGGGTAATTTTATGGTATCTTACGTTTGTTCGATTTTTGGGGAACGAGACGAACAAAATGAGGTCGTGCAAAAAAAAACAAAATATGCAGAATAATCTCCTATATTAATTATTTACATAAAAACCCCAAAACGTTTCATTATAGTATGAAAAATAGCAACAAAAATTTACTTACGGTAAAAAACCGTGTTTCAGGCTATTTGATTTTTTTTGCTAACGAACTCGACCGAGCGACATAGAAAACGTACGTGCGTACCACATTTGGAACAAATCGGACGTAAAATATGGCCGTTAAAGTGCGAACACTTACGCAACTCAAACGCGTTTCAACGACAAAGTCGCCATCTTCAGCGATGCACGAGCTGCAACAGTCAAACTGCAACTAATCTAACAGTGTTTCATGTCCCGTATTTGTACAAAATTCAAAGGAGCGTGGCTTAAGACTACATTACATTAGTGGGGCACATTTCTTCGGACACATTTTACAGTACATAAAATAATTTCCACATTTTTCCTGTTCTTGAATTTTATCTATAGGATCCGCTAACATTTTACCAAGACTACTTTCAGCTCACATAGCTACATTTAAATTTGCATATTTAGCTAGCGATTGTTTATAACAGTACGAGACAATGGTGGAGCAAACGTTGTTTTGACCCATCGTTGTTGGAGTTTGTTGCTTTCCAGTGTTTATGTATTAGAAAGAAAAAAAAGAATTTTATTAAGATGTCAAAAAAATTTATCGGCCATTTTGAATGTAACTTTTTTTTAAAATAGGAAGGTGGTCGATACATCATTTCGATGTAGAATTTCAAGAAAAACCAACGGTGAAATTTGTACATCCATATTTTTAACCGATTAAAAATGGCGGCCAAAAAACAACGAAATCGTGTTTTCCGATTTTGCCTTATTTTGCAGTGCTATTTTTGTTTTAATATTAATTATTATTCTTTTTGGATTCAGAATTAAATAAGCTTTCAAACGATATGCCACACAACGATAATTGAGAGTATTTAAAAAAAATTAGTTACAGCCATTTTTATTTTTTCAAAATCGATTTCGAGTGGTTCGACCAAATATCTTTGTGTGGCATATCGTTTGAAAGCGTATTTAATTCTGAATGCAAAAAAGAATAATAATTAATATTAAAACAAACATAGTACAGCAAAATCGAAAAACACGATTTCGTTGTTTTTGGCCGCCATTTTTAATCGGTTAAAAATATGGATGTACAAATTTTTTCTTGAAATTCTACATCGAAATGATGTATCACATGACCACCTTCCTATTAAAAAAAAAAAACAAAGTTACATTCAAAATGGCGATACATTTTTTGAAATCTTAATAAAATAGTATTTTTACATAGAATAGGTTCCTCAATCACATCTACCTTCAAATTGTCCTTATATACGAAATATTAAGCCGTACCCAGACTTTTTTGACACCTTGTATAGACCAAACCAAAAGAAATACGAAGACAAGAATTAAAGAACATTTTTCTCCTATAAAGTACAATATGCGAGATTAATCTGCTATGGCTAAACATTGTATAGATGAAAACCATAATTTTAAATTGAAAACTCTGTATTATTGAAAAATGTAACTAAACTTAACACAATAGATGCTTGGGAAACTTTTTATATTAACAAACATAGTGAAATAATTGTAAATAATGAATTAGGAACAATACAAAATTCTATATCAATATAAAAATAATGTATTGTTTGAGATTATTATTAGGTTAGTAACTTGTTTAGTTATATAGTTAATGTAAGGCTAGTTATAATAACGCAATTGGTAACGCCCCACTAATGTAACGTAGTATTAAGCCACGCTCCTTTGAATTCTGTATAAATACGGGACATGTAATACTGTTAGATTAGTTATAGTTTGACTGTTGTAGCTCGTGCATCACTGAAGATGGCAACTTTGTCGTTGAAACGCGTTTGAGTTAGTAAACGTATCAGTTTTGAGATTTTGTGTTCAAAGTTTATTCTATCAAGTATATCTTTTCACAATTCAAGCTCAATATTTATTTACTTATATACACGTATATAGCATTTATAATGACGCCTCAAAACGTGTCCTGGGCACCATGATCGGTGCTCATTTACTATTCCCAACCTTAGGTCTCGCCATAAGAGTCGCTGCAGTAGCTCAGCTTTCCCGTGGAAATTCGCTAATAAAATCAATTCCTTTCACGACGGTTTACGTAGAACCGGAATTTGAGATTTGCGAAACAAACGTCAGGGGGCTAATGAGCGAGTACCTCTTTCTGTAAGCACTTCAACGATACAGGGTCTAAAGTCGAGTGGTGTTGTGAAGAATTTATGAGGCAATTAAAGCGATATCATCACAAGTGGTCTCAAGTTGAAATTTTAAAGATAACGAATGTGCCAAGGTATTGTTTGAATTGCCATTACTTTTAAAGTTAGATTGAGACGAGTTCAATACATTGATCATACAGGCAGTGCATCGAACAATACCTACTAGGTAATGAACCAAGTAGATAATTAATGAACACCTACACAAATTACCTGATACAAATTGCCTTCACAATAATTAATCACAAATTACCTACACAGGGTGTCCCGCAAGAAAAGTGCCAAACTTCGGAAAATGGGTATACGGACCGAAATACAGATAAAATGAAGAATAATTTGTTTTCTTCAAAAAACACTTCACTCCAGATATCAGCGATTTTTTTTACAAAAAAAATCATCTTGACCAATTCAACTTGGCATGGAAGTTGGCCTAATAATGATCTATTTTAAGGAAAATAAGCGATTATATCCAATTATGGCGGATGTTTGAAAATTTCAAACCTAAATTACCCAAAAACCGTAAATTTTAACTGGAAATGTCTAGATACCTTTTCTGTAGCCCTTTTAAGGTCCTTATCGGGTGGTGTAACTGTCGAAACAATCGGATGAAGGATACTGGTTAAGTTAAAGAAAACTTAACAATATTGTTGTGTTTACTGTGTTGGTATAGAATGCCGGGTTGAACAAACCAATGATTACACATAACCTAACTATTATCCTTCATCCGATTGTTTTGACAGTTACAACATCCGATGTGGAATTAAAAGGGTTACATAAAAGGTGTTATGATTTTTTTGTTTTTTTGTTAAAATGTACTGTTTTTGGGTAATTTAAGTTTGAAATTTTTGAACAGTCGTCATTTTGAAACGCATTATTCGATATAATCGCTTATTTTGTTTAAAATATATCATTGTTAGGTTAAATGTCATGCCAAGTTTTGATTCAATCGGTCAAATTCTCCAGATATGAATTATTTTTTTAAATAAACAAAATGGCGAATATATTGAAAACAAAGCGTTTTTGAAAAAAAAATATATTTTTCGTTTTACTTTCTCACTATACCATAGTATAGAGAAAGTATATGTAGTGATCGCAAAAAAAAAACGATGACGAGATTTTTGTGGATACTGTATATTCGTTTTGGGACCCCCTGAGTCCAAAAAAGTGGGTTTTACAAAATGTCTGTCTGTATGTATACAAAGCTAGAGAGAAAACTATTCGATCGATTTCGAACAAATTTGCACCAAACATGTCAATTAGGCCTGTATAGATGCACGAAAAAGGGTTTTGAAAAATTTTGAAAACAAAACCCTTTTCGGCCAAAATATCCCCAAAAAATCAGTTTTTATTATTTTTTATAAAAAACGGCTCTAACGATTTTGATAAAATTTGGCTTATTTGTAGCGCTTAATGTACCCTACCATATGCAAAACACCGCATCTTTCTAAAAATTCTCGTTTAGGTAATAATAATAATAACTGATTTTGAGGGGTTTTTTGGCCAAAAAGGAAGTTGTTTTTCAAAAATGTTCAAAACCATTTTCGTGAATCTAGGCCTATAAAGGCCTAATTGACATGTTTGGTGCAAAATTGTTCGAAATCGATTAAATAGTTTTCTTTTTAGCTAATAATAATAATATTTATTAGTTACTCTCCTACTTTAATGTACTATCCCCTCTCCTAATTTAATACAATTTTATGAAGTCACAGTTGGGGTTACATACGGGGGTTGGCGTGCGAAGCAAGCAATGCACTGTGTATTGAAAACACTCCCAATACGGTGGTCGGCGTGCGAAGCACGCGATGCACTGTGTATTGAAAACACTCCCAATACGGGGGTTGGCGTACAATGCACTGTGCGTCGGCCGCTTCTCATTGTGTTCAGTGTCAAGCTCACATAATATGCGAGATAATAATTTAAATATGTTTGTGAGAAAGTACGTGCCAGTTTCTGGTACCGTTTATTCTCTTCATTTTGATCCGTAGAACCACATTTCCCGTAGTTTGGTACCTTGTACAATCGACAAATTACTAAAAAAATTAATAAAGTCGGAATTCTTTAAACAAAACGGCGTTTGATTATCTATAAATTGGAGTAAATCAAATGCCCCACTTGCGCCAACTTCTCTGAACCCAATTTTGTAAATAATTTACACACATATAAAGTAAAAACACATTTAAAGAAGCCACCAATATTAGTTGTACACATTGTAAAAAAATTGGGAAAACATAATGAAATTATTCTGGAAAAACTGAAGAGTATCTGGAAAAACAACACACATTAATAAAACAATACAAAATATAATAAATTTCAGCAAAAAAACAAAAAACAAAAAACAATTATAGACAATTGTGGATATAATAGCTGAAAATGTAAAGAAAGATATTCAGCAATGTACTGAAATGGCTTTAAATTTTAATAAAATTGAAAGGAATACAATTACTTTGAATAAAGGAGAAGAAAGCACAAAAATCAAGACATATGCTTAATAAATTTTTAAATGTAAAGAAATCGAACACAATACATACCTGTTGTCATATATTGATTTCTGAAATAAAACAAAACATACAAATTCGCAAAAAGCCCCAATAAACGGTTTTTTGTAAATTCTGAAGGGGAAATCCGTTCGCATATCTCGTTCTTAACGTAATATGAACCTGAGTAATTCAACTTGCGACGGTAAAAAAACGGAGGCGACCAGTTTCGACCGTACGTAACGCATTCCAAATTACACATATAGTACAGTTAAACATTATGAAGGCTTGGTGTTCCCTACCTTATGACGAAATGCACGCAAACGACACTCTGGGGCTTGTGGCCTTTGGTGTTGTAGATCAATGTAGCCTGCGATAGAATCCAGACGTAGCCTCCGCCTTGCGCCAGGAAACGGTATTGGCCGGTTTGGGTTTGTCCTTTCGAGAATACTGCAACAGACAAAAAATCATATTCTCGTATATTAATTGTTTGAGGCAGGTTTGTATGTGAAACACCTAAGGGTCTCCCTATTATATATATAAATGTGTGTATTTAAAGCGTAATTTTCTCTCAGTATTTAAAAAATTCTGTTTATCGTTAAAAAATATATCTAAGTAAATAAAATGTTATGATTTTTATGTTTCAGGAAAGATCTGACGTAGATTAGTGAAAATAATAACACACTGGTTAAAAAAATGTGTGAAAATTGTAATGTGAAGTAAAAATTAGTGTGGTGAAATGAAAACTAGGCTGTCAAATGAAAACTAATGTTGTGAAGTGAAAACTAGTGTTGT
>JAGFPH010001278.1:190415-223312 GCA_018207615.1 Philaenus spumarius
GTTAGACCATAATAAAGAATAGTGAATTAGGCATTTATTCATACACGCCAGCGTATCAACCCTCGTTAGACCATAATAAAGAATTGCCAATTAGAAATGTTTAAGCAGTCGATACATTCCAAAATGCTCTGAATTCTACATAGAAGCTGTGAACTCTACAAATTCAATGAATCTAAACCTCAATTAAACTAGTGATACAGTTGCATTGAACTTGGAGGTGAAGCAATAAATCGCCACCAATTATTTGCTTGTCCGAGATTAACTGCATACAACAGTTGGCTAAACTTCTTCGCATTGCTTTAATTAATTCTAACTACTATCTTAGATGTATTACAGCATGTGTGTGTTGGCAATATGTCAATGTTTGTTAGATCTGTGATGAATGTAGGACGTTTGACACAGATTCGCACATGCCCACGATTTCTGAACGGGATGTAATGACAGTAGACATATCGAAGTGGGAAGAAATAAAGAGTGATCACAACTTGAAATATACAGTAACAAAGATTGTAATTACAACATTAAGGCCCTTCGCTCACGGGGGGGGAGAGGAACTCGAAGCGGTGCGAGCGTCGCCTTATGCGATATGTCCTCCGCTCACGGGTGCGATATTTTCTCGCAGTCATGAACCAAGAATGTGCAAAACTTTCTTCTTCAAAAGTTTTTAAAATTAGCAGTTTATGATGAAGAAGATATCGCACAATGAATAAGAAGATATCATGTTTTATTGGCACCGACCGACGGATGAAAAGGGACTCATAGAATACGGGTGCATCGAACGGAACTATCACTTCGACTGTTAGTTGCGGTAAAAGAATTGCAAAAGAGCGATGCAAAATGTTTGGCATTCTATAGAATGGCCTAGATTTATAGCTTTCTACTGTTGTACATTTTCTTTTAATATGGAACTGACACAAAGAAAATAAGAAAAAAGAAAAGAAGACACCAAATAACCCCCAAAGTAAATAACCACTGGTTTTAATAATACCTGATATTCTATTATAATCAATGGCTTCAATAATTTAGATTTGATCGTAGTTTTTTTAATGATTATCTATATGTATAAAAGGCAAAGCCCTCACTCACTGATCATCACTAATTCTTCCACTTCCCATGAAACTAGAGAGATGAAATTTTATCATGTGTATACTTTGTGATGTAAATAGGAAAACTAAAAAAAATTCATATTGATATTCAAATTTTTAGGGGCAATTTTGGGGGTTTAGGGGTAGTTTTGGGTTTTCATTCCCAAAAACGGTTTTTTAATGGCTTTATATTTTTTGTTATAGCAGGAAAACGAAACATCGGATCTTAAATTTGATGAAAATCGTTAGCGTGGAATTCAATTATCTACAACTTTTGTATTTAACATTTTTTCTATCTCGAACGGTTACCAAACAAAATTATTTTATAGTTGAAAAAAAGTACTAATTTAAAGAGTTTACTTTCCAAAACATGGTTTTGTATTGGGTGCGGAGCACGCAGGGGTCTATCTTAGTGTATAATAAAACTATACAAATATAAATTATATTAAAGAAAAAATTTAATGAAATGAGATTCTTAGTTAACAAATTTGCTTCCTTCACAATTACAGTCCATGCTTTATCTGTATACTCCTTCCTAGAATATCCCTGGAGGGTACATAACACAGGGTGTTTTTCAACTTCTCCCACAAATTTCACATTAAACACCTCCATGGTCAACAAGACAAAACTCATCGTTTCAAGCGTCACGTCAATTTTCCAGTCCGCACAGTTCGAGTCTCTCTCGCTTCGACAGCAAAACGCCTCGTTGGGGGATCCCCATTCACTCACATAGGAAGTCGAGTGGAGGGGAAATCCCTTCGAGTTCGAGTCTCTGTCGCTTCGACAGCAAAACGCCTCCTTGGGGATCCCCATTCACTTACATAGGAAGTCGAATGTAGGGGGAATCCCTTCGAGTTCGAGTCTCTCTCGCCCCGTGAGCGAATTGCCTAAGTGTGTCGTCTTCCATAAACCACGCCGGGTAAGTTGGCAGGCTAAGGGATTTGATAAAGGGGATTGAGGTCCGAGTGAAACTTACATCCGAATGAAAAGAGGTGGTTACGGTGACCTGGATCTTGACTCATGCACAGTAGGGCCAATATTTTGATAAGGTTAGAGGCAATCGGATCTGGGTAGGGTGGTCAGGGTAGGGGTAACCTGGATCCAGTCGCACGCGCAGTAGAGCCGGAATGATAGGAGTTTTTGCGTGAATGATATGAATTTGTCTGTATAATATTTTCAATAGTTTTATTTATATTGTTAATATTTTAGTAGTATTTTTAAGTTTGTTCAGATTCATTCTCATCAAATAGTTTTAATTGGATTTATGATGTGTTGTTTTGGTTTTAATACTGTGTCAGGCGATAAAGACTTCAACGGTCGCTTACCGTACAGCAAAAATTGCCTTCGATACCCCCCCCTCAACTAGAATTTAAAGAATTATATTTTAAAAGTAAAATTCAGTACACAAAATCTTTTAAAAACAAAGGAACCAAAGTGAAACCTGTAAGTTTTTCGTAGAGTTGATTACAAACAATAACAGTTGATTTCTACAAATCAGGACAAAATTGAATAGATTTGTATAGATTTTACTAGAGGTCTCAGAGCTCGGCTCGCTTCACCCACCAACCCTCTATCTATAGTGTGCACTTTTCTATCTCTTAAAAATTATAGAAAGTATTGAAAACTTCGAACTAGTTTTAAACGCACGCATTCCACTTCTATAATATAAAAAATGAAACATTTGATTTTTGGATTTAAATCTGCTATCGGCGTAGTTTTTAAACAGTTTTACAATATTAACTTAAATACCTGACTACCAAGAAGACTAACCAACTTAGTCCAACAAACTTAAACGCTACAAATATTCGCCGAAGACTTCGTATGTCAAAATATAATACATTTAAGTTATGCTAATTTGTTTGGGTCCATTTCACAGCAAATAGCTTCATAATTGGATGAGCATTGCGTGTCTTTCCGCAGGATAATAACGACATAAGCTCCCAAAGGACCTATTCAACGAATGTAATCAACATTAACATGATCTAGTCTAATGACATTAGCCAATAAAACGAGTATAATGTTTTATTCTGCAAAATTTGCAACAAACGCTTAAAGATAAATGTAACTACCACTGTAATGATGATATCCAAGATACAAAGTACTTCATGGAATTGATGTTAGCCTCAAAGGAAGGCAGAAAAAAATATGAAAAAAGAATTATCGGAAACAAGCATTCGTTTCAGGGTTGAATAAGACGTCAAAATTTATTTTTCCCCATTAAAGTATTTTTTTTTATACCAGTTACACTAATGCAAACACGAGAAGTAGCATATAGCGCAATTAAATCGTTAGCCGCGGATAATTTTCGAGGTCTATGATAAGCGGGAACGGACTTAATAAAAATGCATGATTGCAAATTAGTTTTCAATTCCACTAAGGAATAGAACAAATAATTTTATACTTCCAGTAAATTGTTTCCTCTTTTCCTTTCATGTCTGCCTGACTAGATCGTATACGATTATTCTATAGTTTACTCCAATTATTATCAATTAGAAAATTTATTCCAAAAGACGAGTAACAAGAGTAATAAGCCAGTTATAAATGAACATCTGAGGAATGTTTAAGTCTTTGTCCATAACACCTCTTGAAAGCAATGTAATGTATTAAAGGAGCACTGGGTCTATAACCCAGAGGTCTGTGGATCGTAACCACGCTCTGCTACCGGAAGTGTGCTGAGCCTACAATCCAGAAGTCCGTGGGTCGTAACCACGCTATGCTACCAATTTGAACGTATTGGACGACTATTCAATGAGTGGAAACTAAGCACCAAATGGATCGAATAACGTATGTCCAAATGGCTCGTGATTCACAGACAACTCTAAATTAATTTGACGTTCAGCAGCAAAATTCAGAACAATCCCACAAAGCTTTGGCAATTAACAAAAATACACTTTATTGAAAATAATGAAACTACTGACCAGCACAAACTAATGAAAACACTAGACAATATTAAAGGTTAACCAGCCATCACAAGCCGAAAATAATTCTACCGGAATAAAAAAGGTATGTACTCCAATCAATTTTGTAACTTCGGTTGTTCTCTCCATTAGTTTTAAGTGCACGAGTTAATTGTGAGATATTGGAGGTTTTTGGGAATTTCCTAAACTTTTCAGGGATTTAGAGTATTTTCTAAATTCTACAGAGCGTTAGGATATTTTCTGAATCCTTCATGGTTTTAGAGTAAACTTAATTGAAAATCCTGCAAAGTTTAAAGTATTTAATACATTTTTCTAAATTGTACAGGGATTTAGAGTATTTCCAAAATCATTTGGAGTTTTAGAGTATTTCCTAAATCCTACTGGGTTTTGGGATATTTCCTGAATCATATAGGGTTTTACAGTATCATATTTCCTAAAACCTCCACCATTTGAGTGTTTCCTAAATCCTACAGGATTTTAGTGTATTTCCTGACTCATAAAGGAGTTTGTAGTATTTTCTAAACTATTCAAATACAAAATTCGATATAGGCCTAATACGGTTTGATTTAAGATTATTTTTTTTCTCTGAACCAACAACAACAACAACAAAAACCACGGTCACTTTCCGAATGTAACACAAATTCTGTTTATAAAAAAATAAATAGTGTTGATGAATGTTTACTTCGAAGTGTTCAGAGGGTAAAAACGTAAAACTCTTTACAAAATATGACAGTACTAAACCAAACACCGAGGTAATAGTCCATAACTTCCTCCCTCATACTTTGTAAGTAGCTTTTAAACTCCTTCATCTGTTTAAATATGAATACATAATGTACTTTATTACTGTATCTCCCATTATAAAGTAGAGTGGAAGAGTGTGTACAAGTAGTAAAGCCTAAGTGATACATTAAAGTTCTTTCATAAATGTTCGGAAGTGTGGTTTAGAGGTTAGACCTTAATAGCTGAAACTTTTTGCACTAACCTCCGGGATTGTATAACAATTTAAAAGTTATCACCTTATTTTGGTCCGTCACAATCCTTATTTGGAATAGTCAATTAGATAACCGGTTTCGACAACTACATTGTTATTGTCACATCATTTAAAAACAGTCATAATAATAAATATTCACAAAACATGAAAAAACATATAAACAAATCACTTAACAACTTTTTTACTTTATTATGAACTACAGTAGAACCCCTCTTAACTGGTCTGGTCAGGACCGAGACCCTGGCCGGTTACCTGTTTGGCCAGTTTATCCAAGGTTCCCATAAAAAATAGATTTTTGTTCAAAAATAACCTACATATTTCTTAAATAAACAAGCAAATAAGACGTTATTGCAACCCATTTTTTTGTACGAACAACATACATAAACAAACACCAACAAATTAAACATACATAAATTTTGAAAACTGAATTTACATATACTGTATCAAAAAATCAGTTATTTTTTTCTGTTCTTTAACATTTCAAGATTTTTTAAAAGTCAAGTCTCTCCATTTTCGTACGTTAATCACGCCTAATGCCGTTGAATATTTTTGCTGCTCAACATATTACGTAATATGTTACAAATATTACATATTTTGCTCCCACGAAAAGGTTCTGACAAAGCAGCAGGCGTAGAAAAAGAAACAAAGGATGCCACTTTGTCAATTGATTCTAAGAAAAAATACAGTTGCCGCGGAAGCAAGAGGGGATTCAAACTCACGCTCCCCCTCCCCTGTTCTGTCTGCACCAACACTAACACATTGCACAGCTAAAGTTGCGTCACCTAGCTTTATTTTCCAGGAAATGTCCGTCAAACAATCAACGTTTGAGACTTCGGCCAGTTACAGTAATATGTAAGAGAGAAAAAAAAACTTGATTGTTCCATGGGATAGGCCGGTTAATCCAAGGACCGGTTGATCCGAGGCCGGTTAAGAGGGGTTCTAATGTATGTAGCCACCAAGTCCATTCATAAAAAATCAAAAAACAGTTTCTCAAGGCTCGGAAGAAACAATTTTCTGAGTTGACCGCAGCTCTACAAGTGGCAGAGCTGAACACGACTAGCATTAAGTTTGTTTATGTTTCATTCTTAAGCTAGCAAATGTAGGACAGCTTCATAAAGTCAGAAAATAGAGGGTTACAGATGTAACCCTGACTGTAAACGTACTGGCATGCACATGCGTAACAATGTACGTGAGTGTGTGTTATTAAACCCAGCTTTCTCTCACACATTCAAAATTAACGGATATATTATTTTTCTGGTATTCCTCCGGCAACAAGTTGATGGGTTAACCACCAGAGTGCAGGCTAAACACTCGAGTAGGAACACAAATTCGGCCTGTACATGCTTCAACAATAAAGCAGTTTGTTTTTTTTGTAATAAATTATGCATATTTATTGAAATTACTTTATTTGAAAGATAATTAATCTTTGAATGTGGTGAGCTTTTTGCATTTTTGATATTTGCATTATTGAATAAGAAAAAACATCACAAACTTTGATTTTGAGTTAAGTCAAAGAATAAATTTAGCTAAAACAAATTTAAAAACAAAACGATATCCACAATAAGACTGTCCTAAACTTAAAAATGACATATTCAGAATAATTTTCTGATAATTATTACTCCAGTAATCTTGTTTCGCATTTAACATTGCTCTTACGGGAGTTGAAATTCTAGATGGTGGCTGTTTCTGCCGAGCCTTAATACACGTGAGCAATTTGAAATATATAAAGCCACAAGATCACAACAGGAAGCTGTTTTCGAACGATAAAATATACCATAGCTGAAATAAAATATTCAATTCAGTTCTCTCAATTCAAACATGATAGATCATGCTGATTTGACAAACTCAAACACACCTGACTCTCCACAGAGAACCATGCGCAGTGACTACATGGTTCATAATAGTGAAAAACTTGTTTAAGTGTTTTGTTTATGTGCTTTACTATGTGCTGTGTAGCAATATTTATTATTGTGACTATTCTAAATGACCTGATGATGACAGTGTAGTAGTCGAATCGGTTATACAATAAACTGTTCCAAATAAGGATTGTGACGAACCAAAATATGGTAATAAACTTTTTTTTTAAACTTAGTAAGCTAATGACACACCCGATAAATGTCCCCAATACCTACTGCTTAGTGTTATAAAGATCCAACTGGAAAAAAAATTATCAACAGATTCTCTTCAATCATTTTAAAATGGATACAAAATACCAGGGGGCTCTGCCCCTGGACGCTTTACATCCCAACCCCGCCTCAGATGGCTACTTCGCTTCGCTCGCAGTTGTAAAATTCGCTAAAGAATCCCGTTAATCTTTGGTTCGTTTGTACATAGGTTTGTAAAATTATGAAACCAGGTTTAAATAAATTAACAGTAATTACAAGATTAATTATAACCTCAAATTCATGCTTAGAAACGTGAGAGGCTTTCATTACGATTTTGATCCTAGTTCTACTATCTTCTGTCAACTAAAGTTTTGAAACCAGACCTAAATATAGTAAAAATTATTGCAGGATTAACTCAATACTACGTTTCAGAAATGAGCTAGGCCTACATTACAAAATTGACTATTAGAATTAATCCATCTTTGCAAAAGTTTACCTTTTTTTGAGAAAAAAAATTATTAAATCAGGCACAATTTATTATAATTCCAACGTGCTAAAACAGTATAAATTAGCTTGTTTTTTAACAGTAATTAAAAACTAGCCAATGAAGAGCTGATTTTGGATAAGACTCAATCTCAGTTCTATTCCACTCTATTTCCAACGTCCTAAAACAGTATAAATTGGCTTGTTTATAAACAGCTGTTTTGATCGCTTTATTTACTATTTCGTTGTTATTTTGTAACCAACATTGCAACCCATAAGACCCTTTGTTAAAATTTTTCAACTTTTAAATTAGATTTTCTCAAAAAATTGCGTTTTTACACGAAATACAACTATATGGGTGTACTTAAAAATCAAAACTACACCTAAAATTTCTTTGAATTCGTTAGAGCCGTTTTTGAGATCCGCGACAGATACAAAGATAGATACAAGAATCGCTCATTTAAAGTACTAGGATTTAACATAAAATATTTCCACAAAACTCATTCAAAAGAGTTGTCTCTTATAACAACTATGAATTTATTAAATTTGCTGAAAAACAAAAAATTGTAGAAGTTACAAAAAATTTCAAAATTTGTGTTTGTGATTTATTTGAAAATGGAATTCTACCAAATACCTTTGTCATCAGTATCAATCGTATCCACTGAATAGCGTTGAATGTTATTTTATATAAGTTCTGCTAACTGTTATGTAATCTATACATATAAATAAAATTGAAGTGTCTGTGATTTCAAAATAAAATATAAGTTTTTTTCTAAACTCATATGGTTATTCACACATTACCAAAACCTGAACACACATTTATAAATTTTTTGTCTGTCTGTCTATCTGTTTGACCGGGCTAATCTCCTGAATGGGTGAACCGATTTTGACAAAACTTTCACTAACATGTAGAAGACTTTTCAGAGAATATTTCAAGCTACTTTTTATTCCAAAAATAAAAAAATAATAAAAAATAGTAAAAATTATGGACAAAATTAGGCATTTTATAGACAAATTTTGGGGATTTTGTGAGTCTACTTCGATCTCTGTCGTACATTATGTACAGGACGCAGCTACCCCCACCACCCAACTTAGATCCAAGTGCCTCTGTCGTAATCATTTCTGTGAAAATAAGACGATATACAATTATATGTTTGCATTGGCATCACCATGGGTCACCGCAGCGGCTGGCGAGCGAAGCGAGCAGGTGCAAAGCCCCTAATACTGAAAAATTGTTGTAAATAAAGCCAGTAGAGAACAAATACAATTTAGTCAACCGCCAAGGAATTGTGTCCCCATTTTTATGTTAGTAATTAAGCGGCAAAGAGCCCAAATATTCAGCGGATCATTAGGCTGAAAATTCAAAAAGCCAGCGAAGCCATGAAATTATTGCTGTAACTATTTCGTTATCAGATGAGGTAAGACATCAATGATCCTGTTTTGTTAGGGAATGAGTGAACAAGAAAGTTGTTCTCCTTGACCCACACACGTAACTGTACGAAAGCAAAACTAGATTTCAATATGTAGCCTGTAATTTAATGAACCAGTTTAAATGAAGAAATATCCTTGATGTATTTATACAACCGGTTCTTTAAAATTAAATAATCTTTTAACTTGGTTGTTATGTCCTCAAGGTTGTAGTTGATATTTATTTAGTTGCATTTAGACAAAATCACTAATTAAAATGTAGTAGCATTAAGCAAATACAAATTTGGGAAGTATGGTAATACTGATTCTCTTTCATTTTCCATTGGGGGTTTTGAGAGAAATTTATAAAACACTTAACATTTTTGGAATAAATATTATTGTACCCCTAAAATTTGAAGAAGATTTTGACTTAAATGTATATGAGAGATTATTTTCTTGTTGTATTTTATTAGGCATATTTTTGACCAATTAAAGTAGAAATGTTCACTATTTTCTTAATATGATTTTCAAGTCGGCAACCATACTCAAACAATTTTCCAGGACTTAAAATTCAGATTTTCTAGTCAAATAGAAAACAAAATTGGGATGGATTGTTGAATTCTTGACTTTTAGAATTCTAATTTGACTTAATACAGTTTAAAGGAAGTTGAGTTTTACTATTGTATAAGTTTATTATTGGCTTTTTAGCAGATTTTGTATTGTCAGTATTAAAACCGACAGCATTTTTACTTTCTCACTTGTAACGTGCTGCGCTTACACAAGCCGTTTACAAACAAATTTATTAATAAAAAAAAATAAAATAAAAAAAAAATAATTAATTTTGACAAGTTTTTTCTAAGTTGATTTTAATAAAAAAATTAACCTTTACTGCGTAACAATTATTTATTATATCCCACCTTCAATCCATATACCTTACTTATTTAATTATTAATTCAAAATATTACAACACACTATTCCCTTATTCATAACAAAAACAATCAAACATAACCCCAACATTGAAGTTAGGTTATGTTGTAGTCAGATCTGTGTCTATCAAGTATCACAGTTGACTATTAAATCTCTGTTACGCATTCATTTATCACATCTGTGCGTACAGTTTGTTGGCTACAAAATGGACTCGTCCGGATGCTTGGCATCCATGTCTGTGCACATGGAAATCTTTGCCGCCAAACGCATTACGTTTACCAACGACCGACGCCATTTTATATTACTTATGAAATACAAGAAGCTAATTTTATTATTATTACAAGGTTCGATTTACCATAAAGTACTTCTGGAAAGGAGAAAACTCAAATTAAGAAAGCATAGTAGTTGGCATTAATACTTTAATGCGTCATTTTAAATTGCAAAAACATACAAATAAATGATTAAATCATATTGGCAAATCATCATCTCAATTACCACAGTCAGACACTCAAACATACCTATTTATCATTAATCATTTCATCCTAAACCTATAACAACTTATATTAATAAAATATTCAAATGCAGACTTGATTAAAATTAATTTACTACTTACGATTCTTTGTTTTATAGTGCACTTTAAAAAATGAATTTATAAAAGAGAAAAAAAACTTATAACACTTTTGAATTCAATTTAAATTAGAAAACCCCATTATTCTTTAGTTCGTCGCACTTTAGCCTCGTCGATTTTGATTCACTGGAGCACTTGTTATAAAATCTTTATGTAAAGATGCCGAAGAGACGCTACGCCATTACGCAAACTTTCAAAGTTAATACTTTTGTAGTAAAATACGCACAAATTTTACATTGTTTTTATCGAAAGGTGTTCGGCACTGTCTCTACTCTCATTAAAACATACTTTAACGGTAGTTATACCTTAACTACCGCTAACAACCACTTTGTGAAAACATTTCGAAGATTACTTGCAAACAGGTCTGTTCTGTACTACGTCTGGTCCACTATTGAGAGAGAGTCTTATTCTTTGTTAACGTCCTTTCCTGTATGACGTAACATCGCGTGATATTTTCCAGGGGTTCGCAAATATGTCCCCCTGGAGCTAGTAACGATAAGTACCAACACCTCAGACCAAAATTCTGTCTCTGCACATAGATGAATCACACATGCTACCAACATAACATATCAAGTTTAGTTCTTTAGTGTCTGAAATAGTCTTTAATATTCATTAATCATTGGCTAGAAATTTAGTGAATCACTTCTTCAAACTTCCCAACACTGTTCAATGTTTTGTATTTTTTAACCTCGTAAATTACAATTGAATAATTTAAACAAGATTGAATTGAAAAAGACTTTAAAACGTCTGCATTTCCCTTTGAATTTCTATGTTTATTATTTTTTATGAAATTACTAAGTTTTTTAAAATAGGCTAAATGTCCAAAATTTACATTATGACCCCCTTTACGTTATACCCTTATTTAAGTGTATAAAATCCCTGAAACTCACATATATTACACACTATACTATAAAGTATAGAGAAAGTATAGTGATCGAAAAAAAATTGTTGAGATTTTTGTGGAAATATCCGTTGTGGGACCCCCTCAGTTCAAAAAAGTGGTTTTTACATATTAAGAATTCGAATTGAGCTAATTTCCAAAATTAAGTTAATATGCTTTAGAGTTTCAAAAAACTATTTGGGCAATTGGTCTACTCACAAAGGCGCTGAATGAATGCCTCCATGTACAAAATATATTAGTAGAATTTATTTGCAGTCCTGAGTCATGCGCTGCTTTGTTTCGCTCGCAACAGCCTAGCTGCCTCCGATCAGAAGCTGCTCCCACATGGATTTGAACTAGATACTTTTATGGTATTTTACGTTTTGAAAGATTTTGGCCGTACAGGCTATGAGACCGTGTTAAAATAATTAAATGTGCAGAATAATCTTCTATTATTATTTTAAATAAACCCCAAAAAGTTTTATTCTAGTATGAAAAATATAAAACATTAAACGTGCTTCCGGTTGTTAGATTTATTGACAAATAAAATCATCCGAGCGACTTAGAAAACCAACTTGTCGAACAAATTTGGACCAAAATTATAAAATGCAACTGTTAGAGTGCAAACACATAAATACACAGTGGCGTAACTACATTGATTGGCGCCCTCCCGCAGGTACAAGAATGGCGCCCCCTAAAAAAACAAAGTCGTAAGTTGTCGGCTCTAGATGACCCCTCTTCACCCTAAAGCAATCCCACCCCACGGTCTTATACGTATGTAACTACTACCTGGTATTATTTTTACTCTAAATTGAAATGAAAGTAAACTAGTAGTTCTGTGAACAGTAGACCTCGCTCGTTAAAATAACAAATGTGGTTTCGAGCTTAGGTTAAAAATAGTGTGCCAGTAAGGAAGTAAATAGAAGGTTTAGCCAGTGAAACATTATTTTGCAATATCCGCGATTCCGGGGTTTCTAGTACTTGTTTTTTTTTCTTTCTCGAGCTTTAACTGCTAAAGATTTTCTTTTAGGGGGCATTGTGTGTTATTTAGGTTAATAATGCGTAAGGTAGCTAAAAATATCGCGGTATTGAGGGAAAACATAGAATTAAATATTTACATACTTAAATAACTAAAACTTAACAATGTATTTACAGTTCCATATCATATTCCAATATTAGAAATAATGAAAACAAACGATGTTAAAGTGTCGTGATAGTGATCTCAATCCATGTACCAACACTTCCCATTCTGGCCAATGGTCATTTTTTGTATGTCCTTTATCGCTGCGAGGTTTCATTTGTTTCATCTCATTTTGTAATTCAAGTAAATCCAAGTCAAATACTTTTATAAAATAATAATTTACAAGTATACAGTTAAATTCTTTAATATTTATCCACTACACTTTCTTATAATAATATGTCATTTTTGGGGCAAAGGATATTATTCCTAAATTACTATTCAAAACAGGCCTAGTTTTGTTAGCAGTCTTGTAGTAGGAACATATAAGAAATTTGAAATTGATCAATATTTGTATAAAGTTTTATTTAGAACTAAATTACGAAACTTTTTTACATTTATGAAAAAAATTACAAAAAATGTTTACTACTTTTTATGTAGGCGTAAAGTTGAACTTTTTCCTTCCGTTACTGAACATGCTTGTTTCTTGAGCTAATAACTTTGTTAATTTTACTTCACTCATTTGTTACTGGCATATATGAATTCATTGAACTTTTATCTACAAAAAAGCTATGGAACACTTTTGAATTGATTTAGAATAAACGTATAAAAACATGGTTGAAATACAAAAACTTGGACGATTTTTTATAAATTTGAAGTTTACTGCCATTTTGTGAGCTTACAATTTGAGATACGGAAAAAATCAAGAATACAATTTTGTTGAAAATCTAATCTACTATTAGTTTTTAAATTCGACTTACGGTTAAGCCACAAACTGGCTTTGGAAAAAAGCTTACACTGAGAGAACCGGTCTGGCCGCCATTTTTATTTTATTTAAGGGGTTAAAAATGGAAAAAACCGTATATATACATGGCTTGGCCTAGGAATAAGGAACATTCATGCAAAAAAATCATCAAAATTGGTAAAGGCGTTTGGCCGTAATCGTGAGACAGACACATACAGACGAAATGCCGAACGGTCAAGTTAAAACGGAGACCTTGCTTCGCTCGGTCAATTTATTTAAGTATAAGACATTCTTTGCATAACCAAACTATCTGTTGGTAGAATTGCAATTAAATATGTCAATGCCAATTAAGTATCATACTCAAAAGAACATGCAAGCTTTAAGTTTAAACTAATTTATCATCTTTACAAGGGAAAGAAAGACTACAACTTTAAACATCAACCATCAAGGTTTATTATTTACAAAAATGTTGTAAGTTATTATAATTACATTTATTTAAAACCTCTTTTTTTCTTCACTTGAAATACTTGTCCGTTAACTTGTAAGGTCGATAGCACGTGGGCGGGTTATACTTTAAAGGGGGTGATTATACTTTGTCTGTGTAACATGTTGATGACGTTGGTACACACTGAGATGACATGACACAATCGCGCCACATGCGTCGCGTTGGGAAATGCATATTACAATGCAGTTGCTCCCAACTCTCGCTCAGTAGCCACAAGTATTTTACTTCATTTTATTTTTTAGAATTTTTAAAATGAATGATTTACGGATAAAACTATGTTCATTAGATATAACCTAATTTAAAATGACTGCAGAATTACTAACTACTTCCGGATGAACCGAAACTCACATAAGTGCATGGGATGATACATATTATGTTCTTTCTATGAACATACCTTAAACATTTTCACTTATTAGTTTATTACTTCATAAAGACATATTTTTTCAAAATTTTTACGGAGTTAATGTCAAACGTCAAATATTTTGTTAAAAATTGCTTCACATTAAAATGCAGAGAACATATAAAACACAGTTTTAATTAATTAACAAAAAATATAAATTCATTGGGTATATACATTTATTAAAAATTATTGTATGATAATATTATTTTATTTAAAATTACTTATTTTTAAATGTTTATTGAAAATTCAGCTTTATTATTTAAGTAAATTCAATTTTATTTTCAACATTTTTTTTAAATAGTTGGACCTTTATCAGCTTTTCCTGGTCCAACATCTGAAAAATGTGTTAATTGAAAATGCACAACTGGACACCAAAACCTTTGAGGGACAGTAAAGTACTAAACTCGTGAGACGTGAGTCGCGAGAAACTGTATCACTGCCACTGTGCCACATGTCTGTCGTGCTAAGTGAGTCGCGTTGCGTAGCATCCCGTTGCGTTACCCATATGTGCTTATACATTCATTTACGATGTTACAAAAAGTCGCGTGTCCACGTAGCGTGACAAGCGTCAAACGCATCCCAATATGCCCTAGCCTAACACCCGGTAGTTATACATTTACATCAATGAAATACTTTGATACATTGGAGGAGCAAATAGTTCACTTATTAATTACAAAAGTTTAGCAAGCTATTGATCACTGCCAGTAAACAGATTGCGCAACCATGATGATTACGGTTTCAGACTAATTGATCCGTGGTTATAAGATATTATTTATGGAACAGTTTTATTATGATATCTTAATGAAATAATGTTCATTGTAAAATTTATTTTGATGATAACGTTTAACTACATTTTATTTTTTGAATTCCTTTTCATATAGTTTAAGTGCCTGGGTCGCGGCACCCCTTAACCTGCCGCGCCCCTGGCACCGCGGGGGTTGAGGGGGTGTTATTACACCACTGAATACACATTTATACAATTTTTAATAACATCCCAAAACGTGTTCTTGGGACCCTGATCGAGCCCGATCCACATACTCTGTGTCCCCTACTGGAATTTGTGAAGGTGCTACTTTTTGTAAAAGACACAAGTGGAAAAAATAAATAAAATAAACCGCAAAACTGTTGAGTATAATATAATTGCAATTATTAGAAGTCAATTATTAAAATCTGACATAAGTAACAATAGCTAATGGAAATAATATTTTACAGTTTCAATCCATATGTAAACATGTAAACAAATTTACAAAGAAAAATGTATGCCCAATTTGAAGAAATAAATAAAAGATTTTTCTTATATAATAGAGATGAGGGCTTTCTTATGCCTTTAATCTATTTGTGAGCCTGCAAGGTGGGGTTGGCTGGTAATGGATCCTGGCCTTGAGCTACCTTAGAATTCCCAAAGCAATGTGCAGTGCAATTAGTGTAAACAAATAATTAAATTAAATAGTAGCCATGTATGTACTCTAGTAAGTTAAGTAATTTAATAATTTAACATAAAATGTAATCAACTTTCATTTAATTACTTAACTATACTGCTAACATTTTTTATTGAACTGTACTTTACAGATTCAAACATTTTCCAAAAAAATTTCAGGTGTCGATTATATAGCAAATATGTTGTTTTTGCATCATAGAAGCCACATATGGTTTTGTGAATATTAGTTCAAAATAATTAACAGATGTTTTTATCTTTTAGTTACGAACACTAAAAAGTACAATTAATGTAAACGCTATGTTTTTACTACAAAATTTTAGCCGCATTAATACAAAGCCTAAAAATGAATTAATGAACTTATTTTTCAACCGACATAGCATCCAAGTAAAATAAGATTGCAACACATTATTAATGATTTGAGTTGTATATCTCGATATACATTAAAAAAATGAAACAGATTTAAGAGAAGGATAAAGGAAACAGTTTGGAAGATTTTTAACAATGGCCTTGACTAAATTGCAGATTTTTTAGGCACCGATAATTCAAAATTTCCCGCTATACTAGGGTTATTATTTCTTTGTGTTTTAGAACTTTCACTCTTTGCATCCAGCGCCTGGTGCCATGGCACTACCTGAAAGAGCTATGGCTTAAATCAGTGAATTTCTTAGTTTTTAGATTATAGGATACATCGTAACATTCAATTTGTATTTATCAATGATTTTTTCTTTTTAACCCACAATGCAAAAAGAAGGTATTATAAGTTTGACCTGTGTGTCTGTGGCATTGTAGCTCCCAAACGGATGAACGATTTTGATTTAGTTTTTTTTATTTGAAAAGGTGACTTGATCGAAAGTGTTCTTAGCTATGATTCAAGAAAATCTGTTCAGCTGTTCGGGGTTTTTAAAAATTTTAATTGATCAGTTATAGCCAATTAAAACTACTTTATAATTATTTGAAAAATAATAAATATTTATCCTAGATATTTTTAATCATGTAAAATCAAGGAAAAATCTTCTTTTTTTTTTCTTTTTTTTTTACTTTGAACAGTTGAAGTGGAATGAAAAAAAACATGTTTTATACATGAGAAATATTTAAAAAAGTGTAATAAGACACATTCACATTATGAATTATTACAAATTATTCACAAATTAGACCATTCTATCAAAACCTATTTTTTTTAATTTTCTAAAACGTAGTAATAGCCCTATTGTGCACAAAAGACAACATTTACAAATATTGACTCAGCTGAATCTTTATGATCAGTGATGCCAACTGATAAATGTCTTTGTAACTAACTAGTTTGGTTCACTATAAGCTGTTGTACGTTCTACTTAAACAATAATTACATGTTAATTATCGCATTTAAACCAAATTTTTAGGAGACGTCCGATGGCCAGGGATACAAACAACAACACTCCTTCCTTGAATCAAATTGTCTACATTATCGAGTGGTATATTTTTATCAAAAAAACTGCACTGAGCTGATGGAAAGTATCTAAATAGAGCTTAAATCGGTCTGAAGGTAGAAAAATAAATCTATGTAACTAACTGCAATCATACAGCAATTATTATTGTTCATACTGTGTTAAACAAAAAACTTACTATAAAAATTATAATTTCCCTTAACCCTCAGACAGTCAGCCCACACAATTGTGCGGTCGTGGACAACACAAATTATGTTGAATATTTCACACACTAAGGCCGGCCACACACAGAATCAGACACGGTCAGTCACGTTTAGTCATTTTGACTAATAATGACTAAAACCAGGGATTTAGCAAGGGTGGTTATGGGGTCGGGTCGCCACACTGCATCAAACCAGACGAACAGACACAAACAGACGCCTAAAGACGTTTTTCCTTGACTGACGCAGCTCCCTCAAAAGACACATTTAGTCAAAACCTATCAAACACTGTCCTTCAGAGCCACCTGCGCATGTGTGCCCCCACAACCCCTCCTTGTCACGCGTTGTTTTTTAATCTTATCCTGGATTTTTTCCAAGATGTATTCGAACGTTCCAACTTTCATTCGACAGTAGTTTTCGAATTTCTTGGGATGGCTCTTCAATTCCTTAATAAAGTCTACCAGGTTTTCTTCTCGTTTATAGGGTGTACCCAAAGTTCTCTGTTATTAGAATCCTTTTCAAACAAATTAATAAAGTTCCACATCATAACTATCGCTTCGTCTTCCTCCTCTTCAAAGTTCAATGGCCTCTGCGGGGAGTCATGAGGCCAGTGACTAAATCCCCCCACACACCGGATCAGTCAATATCAGTCAAACAGACAGAAACGACTAAAGCCGTCTTTGACTATGACTGTCTGTGTCTGATTCTGTGTGTGGCCGGCCTAAAAATCATCTAATCTCAATGAAACAAAAACTATTGAAAAGAAATGCAAATTTTTTGTAAAAGGTACATTTACATTTTTAATTATCGTTTTAAAATTGTAATTTACAAACAGCTAATGCAAAACGATAAAGTCCATGGAAATGACTTCAAACTTGTCGCTTCTCTAAGGCTCAAAATTGTTCCACAGACTTATTTTGAGAAAAAGATAAGGGCACCATTTGATTCGTCAAGATTTAAATTTTCTAACACTGCCTTCCAATCATTCGTCACTTTTATTGGTTCTTACGTAAGTTTTCTGTAAACCCTTATAATTGGACAGATTTCAACGAATAAGAAAGTACATTTTCAACATGCTATATTGACGACAAATTGCTATATTTGTACAGTAAAATTTACATCCTTTTGTAGAGGAAACTCCATATTTTAGTTTCATATAAGGTAAACCTCATTTAGTGTTCGGATTCTATTCGGGTATTTCCGTGAAATACAGACATTTTGTTCAAATCAATAGGTGCATTCCATTACGACAATAATACATTTTTTCCACAGTCCAGAGTGTCTGAAACTGTATACGATGCGTTAGTGAGAGTTTTGTTTATTTATTTGATCAAATTTTTTTGTTCAAGTAAAACAAAGTGAAATAAGTTTTATAAAATAAGAATTTCAAGTATACAGTACAATTCTATGACTTATTATCTACAATTTGTTATAATATTTCATTTTTGGGCAAATCATATATTCCTAATTTAGTAATTTATTATTCAAAATAGGTCTGATTTTGTTAGCAGTCTTGTAGTAGGAATATAAAAACTGGTGTTTTCAGAAAAAAACATTTTGAAATTGATATTATTTTTATACACTTCTATTTACAATTAAATTATAAAACTTTTGTATATTTTGAATAAAATGACAACAAATTTCTAGGTTACTACTTTTTACGTTGGATTAAAATTTGATTTTTTCCATTACTGGAAATTTTGTGCTTCCTGAGCTAATAACTTTTCAAATTGTACATCAATCAATTTTTTCGTTGAATATATGAATTCTTTAGACCTTTATCTACAAAAATGGTTGAACATTAGCAATATCATTACTACATTTGGCGAATTAAAAAAAAAAAAAATGCTTGCTAAACGCACCAAATCGACTGCCATTCTGGAAAATTTGACAGCCAGTTTTAGAGGTACATAATTGTGTACAAAAACTTTATCAAAATGAATCTTTGCATGTGAAACCCTTCAGATGTTATTTTGAGCATCAATAGAGTACAAGAATTTACTATACTGCTTGTGGACAGTAGGGAGAGGAGGGGGGATCGCTATGACCTCGATGTAATACGGTAGACAATCCACTAATAGAGATCTGGTCTCCAGTCTTTTACTTTAATTAAATCAGATAACTCGAGGCAATAAACACTACTCAGATTGCCAACCAGAATGTTTTATCACCCGCATACTTCTATCTGTACGCTCGTGTTTATGGCCTTAGCTGTACGTCCGACTGTGATTGAAACCAATTCATCTACGTCCCCCAAACAGTATCACTTACATTGCTGTTTAAGATTCCTAACTTGTCCAATAAGGCGATACATTTTGTTTATCTCCGTAGCGAGGGGAATTAAACTGCCAACACGACTTTCACTGCCTCTGTTAACTGTAATTTGAATTCCTAAAATTATTTGGGCATTTTTTACTACACCCACGCCTAATAAAGTTTTGTAATTCATAGCATTGTCTCTTAACATAGTTTTAGTGTTTTTAATTTTGTAAAAATGGACATTTTGTTTTTGTACTATACCTCTAAATAGAATATTAATTTATATGTAGTACCGGGAAAAGTATCTACGATCTGGTGAGATTCTAATTGGATCAAGGCCCTAGCCAGAAATTTAGTAGTAAAAATTAATGCTAGGTTTAAAACGTGCAAATTAAATTATAAAATAGACAACACAACAGATGATCCAGCAACATATTTTACATCATTGTGTATTGCATGCATACTGATATTTAGATTTGCTTGATTAAACTACTACGTACAATACACGTGGATCCAGTGGGTTACAGCCTTACTCTCTTGTGAGCTTGATTTTATCTAAAATAAGAAAACTATGAAGGTTCAACAAAAATACTTTAACAAAACACGCAATGCATTGTATATTGAAAATACTCCCAGTACGGGGTTTTTTATTATTATCCGAATTATTAAAATAATTTCATTTAGTTTCATGATAGTTTGTTTGTACACTTAATGTATTTATATGATCTGTTATACATATTTTATAACTAGAGATAAGTATTGTTCGTTTTACCTAACCCATAATGGTTATTTTTAATAAAGATTTTGGATTAATTATAACCTCATAAATTTCTAAATCAAAGTATTAAAGGTACTGTGCCGTAGATGTGTAAAAAAATCATGTATTTATATTGGCAGTAAAATAAAATAAGGTAGGCCTAACCTAAATTTACGTTGTTAACCTGGTTGTCCGTATCAACTATTTTATCCGTTATTTTATACAGTGGGTCGCTATGGCAATGAGTACAAAAATGTATTTTTCTAGGTTGTGACTTTATATTTTTATATACAAACAAACAAAAAATTGTAATGAAATGGCTTTGTTTCTATTTCTTTTAATTGAATTATCACTTATCTTTATTTATTTGTTAAATTATTCTACCATTTAATAGTTAAATTGTTTACTTCTAAGGAATTTCATACGTTTACTAAATATTTAACATTAATTAAATCAAGCTTCCTCTTTGCCCTTTCCATCTGTTTTCCTCATAGCGTCAAGGTGAGCATTTGCATACAAATACATTCCTGTGTGAAGTTATTCCTATTATGTAAAAAACAAGTTGAATTTCAATACTTGACAAACATATTTGGTTGAATTTCGAGCACAGGAGGTACTATTACAAATAACTGTTTCCATTATCAGCTGTTAATGGAAATATTTGATTAAACAATTGATTATTGCACCAACACTGCCATCTTCCATCAGCCCATTTCTGTGATTTAACCCTAGAACTGCCAAACGTCGTTAATCGACTATTAAAAGCCGGAGTCGTTTATCGACGATTAAAAACATCTGTTCTCTGTATGAATTAATCTTTCTCCAAATACGTCATATGAGGTATGGATGTAAAGAGCAGATTCTAAGCTTTCTTTTTACATTGGACATGGTATACGAAGTCAGCTGGTGCGTATCCATCGATGGAAATAAAATGACGCACATACGGCACAGTCAAGTCAGCCGTTTATGTACTGGTGAAAGTGATTGATCTTTACGCGCGGAAATCTCTTCAGTTTATTTGAATAAAATTATTTATTATTATTTATTATTTTATATTTTCTGAATTCTTGTATAACACTCTTTATATTGATAGTAAATATGTACCATATATATGAGCTATTTTTTTTTTAATAATTTTTATTTACAGGAGTAATTTTTTGCACGTTTCTGGGTTTTTGGCGTGTTCTTATTTTTACTGTTCTACTCATTTATTTATAAAAAAATTACTATAAACAATATACTTTCTTTTTTTGTATAAAAAATGAATAAAATGGCTATCTCAGAATATGTATAACAACCTTGAGCTTCCATGTAGACATAGTGGTCATGTCTATCTTTATTTTTTTATAAAACAAAATATGAAACTTTTCAGGCTATACATTTTTCCTGATATATTGATCTAAATGTTATGATATCTACCAAATAGTACACACTATGAGGAAAAAATGACATAATACAAAACCTTTTTCGTCAAATACAAATATTTTTTCGATTTTTTAACTAAAAGCTTACAAAAGTGTAAAAACGTGCCTGGTACTACAGAAAAACGTAGTGGCAGTTCTACGGTTAAATGGAAGAACAGCATTTTTTTAAACTATTTTTAGACCTAAATTGTTTTTATTATTTGTAAATTTTTCCAACTAACTTCATGCCATATTCTTTAGATTCAGGATACAATACAGTTTTCACTTAATTTTACTAACAGTTCATTCTTAATTAACATTGTTTGGTGGTATCGTTGTGCGTGCGACTAAAGACTGTACTTTTACATTTTGGTTTAATAAAGTGGAGCTCTCTTTAGGAGTATTGCAGTAAAACTTAACAGTTGCTAGTAAATATCACCCAGTTGCGTTGTTTTAAATATTCGACAACATTTAAAATCGAATATTATTTTTCCGTTCCTTTGTTCTCCCTGTATTCATTAGTCCCAATGGCAAAAAGAAATCAAAAAACTAATCACATACAAAAGACCTAGGAATATTTAAACTATCTTTTCCAGTTCCGGTGTTTCTGTAATCCTCCTTTTCCATGACTGTTATGAATTTTGTTTTCCAGATTGAAGCGTGAACTGTTTACCTATAGTCTTATATTCTTAAATGACTAAAAATTGTATATTTGTAAATATTTTTCCGAAATTGTCTCTAAGGATTTCCTCGAGATTTAGTATAAAAGGGTTTTTTTTACCAAGGGAGTCTGTTGGTATTAGTGAAAATTTCCGTAAAATTCGTTTTCTGGGAGTTTTCAAAAATTATATGCAGTAAAACACCGGTTAACCGAACTCGGGTTAACTAAAACCCGGGTTATCCAAAACGCCTCCTAAAATCGGAAATCCAAAAATAATAGCCCTATTGTATGTACAATATTTAATTTAAAAAAAATCTAAATTAGCACCTTTTTCTACAACTTAACATCTATTAGAAATTAAGTAGCGGCTTTAAAAAAAATGTGCCAATGTCAAACTTTGATTTCAGTTATTTCAGAACTCGAAAAATGTTAGAAGTCCCTCTTTTCTTTGATGTCGGGCCGCCTATTTTCTCCCTCCTCAGAATCAAACCGCGAAATAAACAAACTACTTTACTGTATTTCTTTTCACACGATTATTTAATGAGTCCTTTTAATGAAAGGTGGGACATCACTGCTTGAAAACGTTTGGAGGGATGCAAGAAACAAACAAAAGTGACCGAGTTTTTTAATGTGTAATTCATATGCTACAAACTATTCAGTACAGTATACTGTATATTGATGTACTGTAATCCTAAAAATGTAATTTTAATTTAAATAAAGAACATAAGTGTAGACTAGAAAGAGATTTTTGAATTCATTTGATTAACAAAACTTTTCAAAACTGTAGTATTAGATGTTCATGGCTTAATTGAAAAAATTTGTATCCGAAAAGGCTCCCCCCCCCCTTTAGTTAGGTTAACCGTGGTTTTACTGTATTTACAAGGATTTTTTTACCCAAGGACTCTGTGGAACTTTATAGAAAATTAGTTTTCTGTGTTTTTTGCGAAAGCATATTTGTAAATATTTTCTCGTATACTACTGCTCCAAGAAATTTCTTGAGATTTGGTATAGAATCTCCCAAGGAGACTGTTAAACTTTGTAAATATTTCTGGAAATATAGTTTTTTTGCGATTATTTGAAATTGTATATTTGTACATTTTTGTTGTAAACGGCTCTAGGATTTTTGAAGATTTGATATACAAGAGTTTTTTACACAAGGAGTTTGTTAAATTTAGTGAAAATAAAAAAATAGTTTTTGACAAGTTTTCCGAAAAATTAAATATTTGTAGAAGAGTTGTTTTTCGTTTGTATTTAAGAGTTTTGAGTTTGTGATAATATTCATTATGGTTGGAATAGACTTAGTTGTAAAGTATTTCCTCTTTGAGCACAGTGTTTTTTAAATTATCAATGTTGCCAACTTTTGAAAAAAAAAACCATTTCTAATTCGAAATATAACAGTTTTTAAATGTAATTATTATGATTTAACATATGAAAAATTATTTTTGATTGACTACTTATTATTAAAGTGTGTAAAATGTAAGCTTTTTGTCTTTACCCGTTCCTTAGAAATCTGAATGTAACAAGTCAAGTAAAACCCTTAAGAGTATGTTTTTCTTTTTAAAGTTGAAACCCTAAAAATTAACATTAAAATTTGAAATTAATGCAGTACAATAAACCGGAAAATTTAATTGCATTTTCCCTTGCTACTTCTCAAGTGGGTCAGCCAAATGGTATATCTAGTTCATTTGACAAAAAGCATTATTCAAACCCTTCAACTGTATGTAGTCCCAGAGCAATCTGTGGTCAAATGTTTCATATCCCTGAAGGAAAAAACAAAGGAAGAATGAATGGTAGATGAAAAATGAACATATAACGACAAATCTTTTTTTATAACTGATGATCTATAGACTTAACAACACAATCGTATTTAAAAAGTGACGATCTCAGATGTGTAGAATATATGTTATTTACTTTTGAATAAGAAGAGAGTATAGGAAACCACTTCCCCTATTCATTTACCGTTAATTTCATACCCAAAGGTAATTAAACAAAATATAATAAATACAACACTGTGATTGTAAAAATTTTAGTCATTAATAAAAATGTTGTAATGAAAGATCATTTTGGCGCTGATTACAGCGAGCCAGTGTGTTCTTGTTGGCCATCCCTATAATGAAGACGGAACCAATGAGAGGGAAAATTATAAAGCGATAGCCAAGCCACGTTTCCTAACACTATTACCAATTTAATAGAATATCATATCAAGACTAATTTACCTAAAATAACAGGAACTTGTTCATACCAATATGGATAAATTATTGACCATAGAAGTGATGATAATTCTTCACACTACACCATTCCTACCTTTCTGGTTCCGAAAAAAAGGGGATATAACCAGAATGGTGGTGAATTACAAAGACATAAAAGATCACCAAAGGCATAAGATTGGAGGCGATTCCAATGACGATTGTCTTTTCAACTGACAAGCCATATAATCATGGTACACCATTCAAATTTAATGTGAAGTGTAATGTGTATGTGAGTTTAAATGTATGTGTAATTTAATATGTATTAAGAAGACTCGTAAATGACCCAGTTAAGTCGAAACCGCGGTCGTCAATATACAGGACGCATAGATGGCAAATGCAAGGTAATGTTATAATTCTTAAATTCAACATTGTGATCAAGAAGTAGGATTCATAATGGACAAATTTTATATTTTCTAGCTACTTGAATAACTCTTTCCGATAATCCCAGCAGATATGGGATTGTCATGTACGCTAGAGATTTATTTTCATCTTCGAACACTTTTTTTTTATTATTTTTTGCTCTTTTATATTTGGAAATAGTGGATTGATGATAATCGTTAGATCCTGGTTAATCGGAGTTAATTTACGGTTCAAACTGTTTTATCAGAACAAATATTATATGCTTCTTGACGGGAGGATGGTTGGAATTATAAATTAAATAACTTCAAACCGAGAACAAATAATTGTTACATTATATTTGAATATTACATATTACAAGCTAAGTAAAAGTAAATCTGTACTCACGACTCTTGAAAGCTTTGTTGACAGCCTTACTGTCCTGCGCGTGATGGAACTCGTACACTGACTTCCCCACGAGTGCATCAGGGTCGTAGCCCAAGAACTCTGCTATCCTGTCAAACAAAAACAAAGCAGTGTAAGTTTATGCACGTAAAGACTATGCTTACTTTGTATACACCTAGCTCATGTTTGATCAATTACTTTAAACTCTAAGTGAGCCAATCACCCACAGACCACTTGCAGATAGTTTGAAGACACCTAAGCTCTGTTGAAGAATAAAAGACAAAGTCAGCAGGAGGTGGGGGATGCCAAAGAAAAATTAAATAAATTACTTATGCAGTACAGACGAATTTATAGTTTATATTGAAAATTGCCTTTGAGGCACTGCGGCATATACAAATATTAAATAATAGAATTATAAAATACAGTAGAACTCCAATTATCCGGATTAATTGGGACAGGACCCGATCCGGATAATCAAAAATCCGGATAGTTGGATTTTTCTTGAAAAAAGGCCGTTTTTAGGAGAAAAACGTAAACAAAACACAATAGAGAACATTTACGGTATTTATTATGAAAAAACAATATCAATGACAATGTTTACATTACGTAATATTTACAAACAATACTAAATCACTGTAAAATACATTATTTTTTTACATACCAGGCAGAGTCAGCTGTTTTGCTACCTTAAATCGATTCCGCGCCGCCAAGTCGCGCATCCGTTTGACTATGCTCTTATTCAAATCTGATCCGGATAATTGGCGATCCGGATAATTGGAGTCCGGATAATTGGAGTTCTACTGTACCTCAGACGAATTTAGTTTACATTGTACAGCCTATAATACCTATCTGTCTAATAAATCATTTTATAAAAAAAACTTTCTTTGGAAAAGTTTTCAAACTACTACAGTAAAACTCTAATTATCCGAACTCCAACTATCCGAATCGCTTTCAGATTTCAGAAAAAAAATTAAGACTGGAACGTACTGCGATTCGCAAAATAATTATTCTGTTTACGCACGCTATTGTCCTTCCCTCCGCGAAACTAGTGTAGGCCAGGTGTCAAACGGATTAATACAGTCAGTTTAGTTTGACCGAGGTGTTCAGCAAGCAATGACATTAATTTATGTACATATGCTTAAAATGTAAAAGTGTTACCTTTTCATTTAGTTAATTAAAGGATTTTTTTATTTAAAAGTACAGTAGTTTTGTTCTCCCATTTTCAACATACATACAGTAATAAATTAACCTTTTCGGGCATAGTCTAAATCCTAATTCATGTTCGGACTAGGTTATGTCAAGCATTTGACAATGCGTGTGGCTTTGTATGCCTAGCACTAAAGAGAGGTTTGTTTTATTCGTTGTAATTTAGTGAAACAAAGGAAAATATGTTTATAAAATAAGGTTCATTTTAACATTTTCAAGTATACAGTTCAATTCTATTATTTATTCTCAACAATTTGTTATAATCAAATTTCATTTTTGGATAAAGCATGTATTCCTAATTCATTTTACTTTCTCACTATACTATAGTATAGAGAAAGTATAGTGATCGCAAAAAAAATCGAAGTTGAGATTTTTGTGTAAATATCCGTTTTGGGACCCCCTGAGTCCAAAAAAGTGGTTTTTACAAAATGTCTGTCTGTATGTATGTCTGTATGTATACAACGCTAGAGAGAAAACTATTCGATCGATTTCAACCAAATTTGCTCAAGACATGTCCAGTACGCCTGTATAGATGCACAAAATAGGGTTTTGAACAATTTTGAAAAACAACCCCCTTTTTGGCCAAAAAAACCCCAAAAAATCAGTTTTTATTTTTTTATAAAAAAACGGCTTTAACGATTTTGATAAAATTTGGTTTATTTGTAGCTTTTAATGTGCCCTACCATATACAAAAACCCGCATCTTTCTAAAAATTCGCGATTAGCTAATAATAATAATAACTGATTTTTGGGGGTTTTTTGGCCATAAAGGGGGTTGTTTTTCAAAAACTTTTTACGTGCATCTATAAAGACCTAATTGACGTGTTTGGTGCAAATTTGTTCGAAATCGATCAAATAGTTTTCTCTCTAGCTAATAATAATAATATTTATTAGTTAATCGCCTACTTTAATAAAAGTATACAAAGCTAGAGAGAAAACTATTCCATCGATTTCAACCAAATTTGCACCAGACATGTCCAGTAGGCCTGTATAGATGCACGAAAAAATGTTTTGAACATTTTTGAAAAACAACCCCCTTTTTGGCCAAAAAACCCCCCAAAAATCAGTTATTTTTTTATAAAAAAACGGCTCTAACGATTTTGATAAAATTTGGCTTATTTGTAGCCTTTAATGTGCCCTACCATATACAGAAACCCGCATCTTTCTAAAAATTCTCGTTTAACTAATAATAATAATAATAATAACTGATTTTGGGGGTTTTTTGGCCATAAAGCGGGTTGTTTTAAAAAAATTTCAAAACCTTTTTACGTGCATCTATGAAGACCTAATTGACGTGTTTGGTGCAATTTTTTTCGAAATCGATCGAATAGTTTTCTCTCTAGATAATAATAATAATAATATTTATTAGTTAATCTCCAACTTTAATAAAAAAAACTCTCCTACCCCACCCTACAAGTCACAGTGAATCTGTTTAGTAATTTAAATGTATTTGTGAGAAAGTATGTGTCAGTTCCTGGTACCGTTTATTTCAAAATAGGCTTCAACAAAAACTAGTAACACTTTTTGGCAACACGATTTTATGCTCTCTATTTTTTAGTGTTAGCTAGTACCTGCTGTCGATAGTCGAAATAGTTCATTTTAAAGCTGATAGATTGTAGCAAATTCCAGTAAAAGAATTACATTAGTCGTGTTAAAGCGATAATAGTACTCAGACGCTAAAGTTATAAAACGTGTATACACACGACATGACTCCAGTCTCAAAAAGGTTAAAATAGACCCTTTTTTTTAGGAATTTCCAACTATCCGAATGGGGTCCGGTCCCAATTGATTCGGATAACTGGAGTTCTACTGTATACATTTCAACAGTGTGTTTGAATAATATACAAATGACTTCAAGACCCGGCTACCATCTTGAATTTCAACTCCCATAAGAGCAATATTAAACGCGCAACAAGACTACTGGAGTAATAATGATTAGAAAATTATTCTGAATATGTCATTTTAAAAGTTAGGACAGTCCGAATGTGGATATCATTTAGTTTTTTAAATTTGTTTTGAACTATATTTCTTCTTTAACCTAACTCAAAATCAAAGTTTGCGATTGTTTTTCTCATTCAATAATGCAAATATTAAAAATTTAAAAAGCTCATCACATTCAAAGTTTAATTATCTTTCAAATAAAACTAATTTCAATAAATTTTGATAATTTATGATGAAAAATCTGCTTTATTGAGTAAGCATGTACAAGCCGAATTTGTGTTCCTACTAGATAGACAGTGCGGCCATATGGAAGCGGCCACCATGTTTAACCTAAATATAATATCATCAGCTCAGAAGTATAATGTAAAGAATAGTGTTGTATCTTTGTATAAGAGAAAACACCTCTTTGTTTTTTTTTTTTTTATAAAGGGAAATCATGTGATTTAATTGTTTCAGTTTTAAATTTATATTGAAATTAAATAATAAAAACTGTGTTTCTTCTTAAAAAGTGTATTCTACTATTTCCTGCAAAAAGATATAAGAAATAGAATATAAACAGATAAGAATTTAGATTAAACATGGCTGCCGGCCAATAGGAAACAAGTCCTCACTTGGCCGCACTGTATCATCTAGTCACTGCACTACTCGAGGGTTTAGCCTGCACTCTGGTGGTTATTACATCAACTCGTTGCTCACGAAGGAATATCAGACAAATAAAATATCCGTTAATTTTGAATGTGCGAGAGAAAGCTGTATTTAATAACACATACTCATCATATACATTGTCACTCATGCACATTTCAGTACGTTTAAAGCCCGTAAACGTCTGTAACCCTCTAGTTTCAGCCTTTTTGAAGCCGCCCTATATTTGCTAGCGGAAGAATAAAATGCACACAAACTCAATGTACAGCTCTGCCACTTGGGGGGGGGGGGGGGGGGGGGGGGCTGCGGTCAACTCAGAAATATTTGTTTACCAAGCCATAAGACTAGGCCTGAACAGTGTAGGGCCCTTATTGGTCTTCAGTTCAAGTCTGTCGGATCTAACACTACAGGCAATCTGTTAGTGAATGGGCACACGAAGTGAAAGAAATACGACAGACAAAACAGATTATTGAGAAATAGGAACTATTTGAAAATATTAAAACATTTTTATCCAACCTAAACATTGAGAATTTCACTATCAACAGTTTTAAGATATAAACAAGAAATCTGAAAATATTTGTTTAGTGATGCTTATACAAATATGATACAATACTGAACTCGGTAAATTTGAATAACTCACTATAAATCGTTTAGTAACATTCAAACCAGTTTTGTTGCTAATTATGTACTTAACCAGGAATCACAAAGAGATAAAAAGCTTGCATTTTTATTGTTGTTGATCTACTCTTGACAACTGTATTGAACATAGTGTTAAAAACCTATACAACATCTTTTTTTCAAAAGTTATTGACATTAATATTATAAAATCTTCAAAGTTAAAATAAAGCATAGTTCGAACGAAACACGTTTGGACAAAAATCACTTAACAGAAAATGTATTAACATTGTTGACACTCAGAAACGTTACTTTTTTAAATTGACTCTTGTAATGAAACACTCTTTTATTAACCCTTTAACCTAAAGCCCTTGAATCCTGGCGCGTCATTACCGCCCAACGCCACGTATTTTTGCCGTTTTTAAAGGAAACAGTTATTAATATTTTTTGTAGGCATTATGAATAACATAGAGGGTTAAGAACGTTGAGATTTCTGATGGGTGGGGGGGGGGGGGGGGTTAATTTGAGTTATAATTAAAAAATTACTAAAATAATAATACAGTAGAACCTCTTTAATCCGAACTAATTAAAACCGGGAGGGTTCGGACTATCGAATGGTTCGGATTAGAGAACATATTGTGCTTTTCACATAACTTAACAGTTTAAACGTGGCTAAAATGGATCATAAGTGTTACAGAAAAATGAAAAATACTGTGCAATTTAAAACATACTTTATTTAATTCAAATAGTAGGCACACAGTATATTTATGATAAACTTAGTATGGAAAATATTAGGCCTACAGTAGAAAAAATTCAAATTATTATTTTAAATTTCACTCCTATGGCGTTCAAATTAGTGGACGTTCGGATTACAGGGGTTCTACTGTAATTAATTTTTACTCGCCAAGTTTGTTTTGTTTTCTTGTGATGAAAATAAGTGTTCCTTTGTCATAAATGATTAAAAACTATGTTTTCATGTTTTTTAGAACTGCTTCAGAGTATGATACTCTCAGAAGCAACGCCACAGTTCTAGCACATGTAACGTGACTCTCGCCTTGCTTGTTCCCGTCTCGTCGTGTGTTTACAAACATGACACTGACGTGTTGGGTATTCCCTTTTATCCGTGGAAGGAACACATGTAGGAAAGTGCCTTTGTATTAGTCTTAGTGGTGGATCCCCAGGGGATGTGCGGCCACGTGTTTTCTGACATGGAGTCTGAGTTTCTATATTATCTTCCGAGAGTTGACATATTATCTCAAGATGGAATTCTTGCAGAGTTGGTTTTTGACCAGTTCTGCAGAGGTATATAGCATGACTATTGAGAATTGAGGCCTCACTGCTCCCCAGTCGCACAGACGGTGACTCGTAAGAGTTCATTATGGCCCAGACAGAAGTCTTCATTACGGCCCAACTCTGAACTGGGAAGTTCCAATAAACGCTATAAATCTTCATCCTCAACAAAGGATTCGGCCATTACGACTACTCAGTATCACTCGTGTAACACTGTCACGAATAAAAAACATCAACAAATAACAATTTATAATGACACGCACAGTAAACGTAAGCTTTTGCGAACACGCGTTGTACTGAGAATGCAACTAAGCACGTAGCGACTTATAGTATCGCTAAAATAAGCCAGAGTGGAGCACTAGCTAGGCAGTGATGTCAACAGCTTGTTTACTTCCATATATCAACGATAGAGCTGTAACTTAGCTGTCAAAACAATACCACAACAGCTGAAAACTTCAAAACGGGATAACCCGCGCGTGGCGGTTGCCTAAAAATCTAGTAATGCACGGCATATCTCGTGCGTGGCGGTTAACTATGCTTTGTTTAGAAAAAACCTACTTTTCTAAGTCAATTTAATATTGAAAAACCCGTACTCTGTCTGAAAAGTTATGCAGATTTGAAGGTAAACAACAAAGAAGGAGGATCCAGCAAAAACTCCATATGAAAAGTTTGATTGGTAGCTTTTAAATCTTTTACTCAGTAACTAATTGTACTATTTTTTTCCAACATACATAAAAAAATAATAAATTTCGAACTTTTCAAATAACATAGATGTGAAATTGGTATGAATGAGACTACTCAATGGGTTACATACTGTAGTACATAAATTTTGTACTTTTATTAAGATGATTAAAGCTCTTCTTTACCTTGAAGAAAACTCCCGAGTGTACCGTATGATTTCAATACGAAAGGTCTGACTAAAGCCGCAAAATCGTTGAAACATGCATTCGTAATAACATGTTTCGGATTCTATTTATTAATTAATAATCTGGGAAACTACTTTAAAAAGGCTTTATATTTCTTACGTGTTAGCTTAATATATGGATTATTGCTTAAAACTCCCACGTTAAAAGTAATCGATTTTTACTCAGTTAAACTGTTGGTTAAAATGAGTTGCAGTCGATTTCATTCAATTATGAGATACAAGACAAAAGCACAAAGCCTTTAAGAACAATTTAAGATGTTTCACAACTTTTTAGGTTGAAAAATGGAGTCCGAAACACGTTAGTACGAAGTGAATATTTTTGCTGTTTTACACAAGGTATAGAAGACCCTTAATTAATTATTTGTTTTGGTTAGTAATATAAAAGGTCAATCTGAACATATCTATAACTTGACAACAACTTCAGTATAGTACAGACAACATCAGTGAAAAAAATTACGGCATGATCCCAAGTAATCAAAAGGGACAACGCAATGTGCTTAAACCCATCCGACGTAGTGGGGTTCCAAACCTTTTCAGTACATTCAGGCGTTAGTGACATATAAGAAAAACCTGTCACTACTGATATTTTTAACCATCGACGAAAACAGAGGGGTGTTATAAATTTAACGTGTGTATCTTTCTGTGGCATCGTTGCTCCCAAACAGATGGATCGATTTTGATTTATTTTTTTTTTTTTTATAGGTGACTTGATTGAGAAGGGTCGCCGGAATACTACCCCCCGGAAAACTACCCCCCCAAGCAGGTTCCTACGTCATTTTGACGTCAGAGATCGGGGGGGCAGTTTTCCAGTCACGCACACTCATGCGTTTTGTAATCTTCAATCCAACAAATAATTCTTAGGTGCGGAATACTACCCCCCGGAAAACTACCCCCCC
>JAGFPH010001278.1:224094-241964 GCA_018207615.1 Philaenus spumarius
CCCGCGCGTGGCGGTTGCCTAAAAATCTAGTAATGCACGGCATATCTAGTGCGTGGCGATTAACTATGCTTTGTTTAGAAAAAACCTACTTTTCTAAGTCAATTTAATATTGAAAAACCCGTACTTTGTCTGAAAAGTTATGCAGATTTGAAGGTAAATGACAAAGAAGGAGGATCCAGCAAAAACTCCATATGAAAAGTTTGATTGGTAGCTTTTAAATCTTTTACTCAGTAACTAATTGTACTATTTTTTCCAACATACATAAAAAAATAATAAATTTCGAACTTTTCAAATAACATAGAGGTGAAATTGGTATGAATGAGGCTACTCAATGGGTTACATACTGTAGTACATAAATTTTGTACTTTTATTAAGACGATTAAGGCTCTTCTTTACCTTGAAGAAAACTCCTGAGTGTAACGTATGATTTCAATACGAAAGGTCTGACTAAAGCCGCAAAATCGTTGAAACATGCATTCGTAATAACGTGTTTCGGATTCTATTTATTAATTAATAATCTGGGAAACTACTTTAAGAAGGCTTTATATTTCTTACGTGTTAGCTTAATATATGGATTATTGCTTAAAACTCCCACGTTAAAAGTAATTGATTTTTACTCAGTTAAACTGTTGGTTAAAATGAGTTGCAGTCGATTTCATTCAATTATGAGATATATGACAAAAGCACAAAGCCTTTAAGAACAATTTAAGATGTTTCACAACTTTTTAGGTTGAAAAATGGCTTCCGAAACACGTTAGTACGAAGTGCATATTTTTGCTGTTTTACACAATGTATAGAAGACCCTTAATTAATTATTTGTTTTGGTTAGTAATATAAAAGGTCAATCTGAACATATCTATAATTTGACAACAACTTCAGTATAGTACAGACAACATCAGTGAAAAAAATTACGGCATGATCCCAAGTAATCAAAGGGGACAACACAATGTGCTTAAACCCATCCGACGTAGTGGGGTTCCAAACCTTTTCAGTACGTTCAGGCGTTAGTGACAAATAAGAAAAACCTGTCACCACTGATATTTTTAACCATCGACGCAAACAGAGGGGTGTTATAAGTTTAACGTGTGTATCTGTCTGTGGCATCGTTGCTCCCAAACAGATGGATCGATTTTGATTTATTTTATTTATTTTTTATAGGTGACTTGATTGAGAATGTTTTCTTAGCTATAATTCAAGAAAATTTGTTCAGCCAATCAGGGGTTTTTTTAAATTCATGTTATTCACTCATCACTGATGCCTTGTTGGTTTGTCTGAGGATGCTAGCGTTGCCAAATCCCTAGTATATCGCAAATCCCATAATATTTTCAGTAGTTTTTCCAGGATTTTTTAATTTGTCAGATATTCATTTTCTAATGCGATTACTATTATTATTGCAATCTGAAATATTATTAATCATTCTAAAAACATTTAAAAGCCAAAAATCTGGATCGATACGACATGATATATCACAAAATTTTAAAAAATAAATAGATTAAATTCTTTGTATTTCGATGGATTCTCGGGAAATTTTCTTTGGCGAAATAGCTCGTCTCCAGAAAGTATCTTGTGTTTATCAACTTCTCTACTTTCCTTAGCAAATCACTACATCTGTATTCATAAAATTTACTTTCATCATCTACGAATCATTTGCACAAAGTTATGAACTCTCCGTTCATTTCCCAAAACTTCCATATTTGACGAAAAATTTTCTTTTTTATTATTCTCTTGCTCATCCAAGAGCAATGCTATTACAGCAAGATGTTCTATGCTGAAATTCATGTTATAAAAACAAAGAGATATCACCATTTTAATATAAAAACTGATAGGTTATCACAGCTGACATTAAACATGGGCATTGAATGAAGACGGAACTGTGTGAATGTCAGTAAAAAATTTATCACGGAATGCCACTGACACGGAATGTACCGAAGCAGTCCCATCACAAATCTGTTTGAATTGACCTTAATGCAGCTTCCATTAGGAAAACCAACATGTGAATTTTTTCTATACAATGAATCAAATTCCGGTTGTTTAAAATATATATATCCTTTTTACTGGCACGTGCTATTTCATTGTTTTGTATAAGAGGCCAAGTCTCATTTGTATTTTATGAAGATAATTAATTTGAAATCCAACAGATAGCATTGAAATGTAATTAGATTGTGTATAATATCTTCCTGACCTTCAAAGATAGTTTGTTATATAACCTCTTTAAATGCAATGTAAAACTAAATTATTCAGCTTTAGTTTAGGCTACATAGGAAGAATAGTAAAAGTTAAAACTTGTTAAATGAACTATGTACAAATGATTAATATATTTAATTACTATTATTTATTAATTTTACATTTATGAAGATTATATATATATTTTTTTAAGGAGGAAAGCTTTGTAGTTTTGATTGTTTGCTAGATATAAACAAAACCAAATTAAAACAATACAAAAATAAATAATCAAACTCAACTTAAAGCCAATTAAAGAAGTTTGGGCGATGCAGGAGAGCCAATACACCATAGGGTCTCTGGCTTTATCGGCTCCTTAGAATTTGACAACCATAATATCAAGTGCAAAATTAGTACCAACACAACAATAAAATATGCCAAACTGTCATAACGTTAACATGTCAATTCAGGTATCCATCAACTCTTCAAGCCAATTTGGATTTAGGACTCTGTAAACAGTATCTTGTTTGGCCCTTAATTTATTTTATTCACAAAATAACCTATGACTACAGAAAGACATTTCTGTACACGTTCAAGAAATTGAAGGAGTTACAGAGTATATTATTGACAGTTAACTTGTCATTACATTTTGCTGCAGCCTGTTGCTACTATTTCAACGTGACAAAGCATAGCCACAACACCCTGTGGATAAAGTTTGTGTATTTAAGTTATGTAATTTGAGGGTTAGAAATTACCGAGTTCTAACTGCTGTTTTCACAGAAGTATCATTGATTGTGTTTTAGGACTATTTAAACCGACTTCCAACGTTTCAAAATTGAGTACCCTAAACACGGATGTTACAAAGTTTGTGTTTTAGGTGTTTACAGGCAGTGAACAGTTTGAGTATATAAAAAAAATTGAGAAAAGTGATACTGTAAGCTGCGGATTGAAAGGGCAGCTTGTGCTGTATAAATTCGTTGCAGAAGAAAGGAAAAAGCATATAAATCACACGATTAATTTACATAACTGGCTGTTCTTTAAAACTAAAGTAAATTTACAGTGCTTTACATAACACCAACCTGTGTAATTTTATATATTGGTCTGTTTGTTTTTTTTGTCCTAACATTGTACAGAGTGTCTTTTTTAAATCGGCCACCACTAGTATCTTGTAAACTATAACTCTGATAGCAAACTTTAAATGAAGAACCTTTCCTTATTTTTTGAGAAAAAATATGTAGTTAAAATACAGGGTAAATGAGACCACCCGTGCGCAATGTATTGTGATTTAACAAAAAAAACTCAAAACCCCAGATAGTAACGCTAGTTGTGTAGCACATCATTGCAAAGGTCTTTAAAAAATAAATATTTTTCGTATTTAAAGTTTGACTTTATCTCTAACCGTTTAAAAAAAATGGCGCCTCGGAAACTTATTTTGCGCACGGTTGATCCAATTCACCCGGTATTTGTAAATGGCAGCCATTTTCCAATATGGCGATCAACTTTATAATTTTTTATGGAACACCCTGTATTTTATAATGATTTTATAAGTTATTTCAAGACTTTTTTGTTCTTGGAATTTTGTTGATAGGACTAACCATTTAAAAGTTAGAGGTGTATACAGTTTTACAAACATCCCATCTGAGGAGAATGTTTTTGTATGAAAACGTTTTGAACCAATGAAAACGCTCTTAACACCAACAAAACATTGTTTAGACCAACAAATAATTTTTTATACCAACGAATTCAGTTTTTGTTAGTTTTTTAAACGCATAATACAGAGTATCTATGTGACAAAACTACAAAATTTTCACACTGAAATTAATTTGGTGTCGGTAACATATGTTAATTCCCCATTTAAAGTTTGCTGTAAGATTTATAGTTTACAAGAAACTAATGGTGGCCCATTTAAAAAAAAAACCTGTATATAAGTTTGTAGAGTCCCGCTAATCCGAACTAATTGGGACCGAACACTGTTCGGTTTAGCGGGAATTCGGAATAGGCGGATTCATATTTCATAAATAATATCAACGTATTGACATGTTAATGGGTAAATATTGTGCGGGGACATCTGCTAATGGCAGCTCTATACAGCTTTGATCGGCTTATGAACAGGATCAGTAAAAGTCGGAAAGGAAATGCATTTCCTTCGATGACTCATAGCGCCGAGACATTACCTACGCTTCTCCCTCCCGCGTTTCAAACATATTTATGAATCACTGCACTGAGCGCTAGTCTAGTCATATCTAGTTCAGTGTTTACTCTAGGAACCTTGAAAAACTGTGTGTAAAACGATTATTGCAAATTTATTGTAAATCTTTGTTCCGTGAGTGTTGAGTTACTTTACCGAGTCACTGTGCCTTTTTTATTTATGTTCGTAGTCCTTGACATCAACGTTTAAATATTAAACATGGCAAGTAAACGAAGTCATTCTTCGTGTACTTTAAAAGAAACACTTGAATTTAAGTTGAAAACTCTATTTAACTATTTTGTATAACAATAAATGTACATTCTTTCACGAACATCTTTTTCATTTCTCCTGTTTTTTAAGTTTAAAAATCGGTATTTTTTCTGAACTCTGTTCAGAATAGGCGGATTTTCAGATTAGTGGTATTCTACTGTATCTGTATTTTATGTTTTTCATTTAAGAAGTATTGTTAATATTCTCATGCAGTTACATTTTATTGTTATAAATATTTCCTTAAGCTGACAAATATAAGTCTTGAATTTTGATATACATACACTTTTTTAATTTTCATATATGAATTCTGCAATTTACCCAAACTCCAACATGTAGTTGAAAATTTAAAAAATAAATGTTTATGTACGGAAAATCATTGCTGAAAGAAGGACCTTCTTCATATAATCCCTTTAAAGTTCTCATCACTTTCATTTGAATACACTGTGTAAAATGCGCTACAACGAGCGACGGCCAAGACCCAAAGTTGGAGTGACAAGAACCCTGAAGAACTGAAGCTCTCACATTCTCGAGTCAGTGTCGTCGGGAGATTTATTGGTCATAATTTATCCCGTTGTTTAGAATGTAGTCACCCAACGCAGTACAGATCTCTGATCTTGGATCGTTCCATCACGCGCCACATTAAAATGTCGGCGGGACAGCCGCTGCACAGTAATAAATAATTCGTTCCTTCTAAGAACTGATACACAGCAAAATGTTCAGACCGTTTACCGTGTTAAAGTCAGCTGGCGATCGTCACTAACCTTCTCCCTCCACTACTACTGCGCACTTCAAATCCGACCATCCATTAAGCACCACCTATTAGTAACTTTTCAGTTATTTTACAGTCACCTCTAAGAATACATACTTCAATAAGTTTTTGGTTTTAATATACTTTGCAAAATTTTACTAAAATACAAATAAAACTAAACACTAGTTAATTCATCACCTCAACATTTAATCTTGCTACAAATTAAAGCTTAGACGAATTTGACTAAAACTAAAAGTGATTAAAACTAAATATCTTACTTTTCATCAGCGTACGTGAACTTCATGTCCAGCGAGTGTTTGCTGAGGAATGTCTGATAGCCTAGAGGTATTTCAATGTTCGCTGGGTGAGGAATCGGCTCACCGATGGCAACCAGACATACTTGAGGTGTGGTTTCTTCAATTTCACTATCGTTATTGTTAGAATCTGGCTCGCTGTTTACTACATGCCCTGTGCATTGAATCACCTACAACATTAAAGTACAATCTGGTTTAAATCTGATAGCTTTCATTAAAAAATATGCGATTCTATAATATTCAAAGAATAGGGTCATTTATTTCCAAAATAAAACATTTGTAATAGCATTGTTTTGATACTCCACGATCAGCGACATTTTTTACAAATACCGTAGGTAGTTCTTGCACAATTGCAGTATAAACAATTCAGGCCATTATCTTGCATGGCCATATTAATCTGAGCGGCCCGATTTAAATTTACCAAAACGGATTTTGAAAGTAAACATTAAAACCTATAATTCTTATAGCTTCGATTTTGTAATAAGGTTGATAAAATGCTTCTGAACATAGCCCGAATCGCGTAAATTTGCAGCCGACAGCGAGAAAGTCAGTGGTAGTGGGGGAAACCAGCAGCCTGAAGCCGTTCTCTTCTCCTCCGCTGCTGGTTTCCCCACTACCACTGCCTCTCTCGCCATCGGTCGCAAATTTATGCATTTGGTAAATTTAAATTGGGCCACTCAGGTTATAGGCCGTATTATGCAAGAAAGTAGCCTAAATTATTTATACTGCAATTGTGCAAAAACTATTAATGCGACAAATTTCATATTCCGCCTATTTGAAGTAGTACACATAATAAACAACCATTTTCCAAAAGATCAACAAAAAACCCAAAAATGTCCTAATTTATTGTTATTTTTGTTAATAAAAACGTGCACTAGCTCCTTGCCTGATCATTTTTGTATTTCACACACCTAAAGTGCTACCCTTAAAGTCACTGTGGATGTCGCTTGCTGTTAAATTGCATAACAAGAACTATTGGTTGTGCTAATTAGTTATATTACAACCCTAATGCTAGAAGTGCAGGATTTAGGTCTAGGTATTCCACTTTCAGGGTTTACTAAATTATTTTCCAAGTCATCTTTTTCTGAACAAGAATATCTGTCATTAATATCACTACTCAAATATTCACTTATTTTGTTATAACAAATCCTTCTATTCCGAGATGCCATTACACTGTTTACTCACAAAACAAAGTGAATACAGCTGAAAATAAACCAAAACTGCCATTGTGATTATGTGGTGACGTATGCTCATATTTAAAGTGCACTTTATTTCACTTTGCTTTATTCATTGTTTTGTGATCAAAAATTCCCGGCGAATTCAGTAATCTGGCACTGTCTGGCTGATTTGTGCCGAATTAGTGCGTATCTACTGTATCTAAATATAAAAATTCTAATATTAAAAACAAATAATTTACTCAAAACTAATAGTATTCAAGCCCTCACAGAATGAGCTTTTAAAATAAATAAAATAACCGTACAAATTTGGTAGAACAAGGAGTGATTTTGTCAAATGGATTGATAGCAAACGTGTTGAGAAAAATTGTATCTTTATTTGTTGTATTTTTCTTTTATATCCTTCCTTTATGCTACAGAATTAATGAACAAGTACCTGGGCATGAATGAATGAATAACGAACATCGCTCAGTTTTTTTTTTTTTTTTTTTTGTAAAATTGTTTGTTTTAGGAAAATGTATGTAAATACGAATCACGTACTGAATAAATATGAATATTTTTTGATCTTACGTACATATTTCGTAAAATCTGTTTGTAAAACATCTGGATTGTATGTATAATATATCTATTCGCCTACTTAGTGACTTCAAAGGTGGTATATAAAAGAAGTTCGGAGTTTACATAGGCGAAAAGAGCTACTTCACGCATCTTTGCAGACATAAGAACTAACGCATTCGATTCTTGATGACAAAAAACCCCTATATGCAAATTTTCATCCAAATCGTAAGAGCCGTTAGCGAGATCCCCCGAAATAAATTTACAAATATACAAAAATTGCTCGCTTAGTAAGATAATACAGTAGTATAATAACATATGAGGAAAGGCAATGTCAATAGCTCGATTCGTACCTACTGCCCGAACTGTTGCAAATTGAAGTACGACCATACTAACTGAAGTTGTATAATCAGTAAAAAGCATAAATTATCGCAAAGTAAATAAAAATTACTACTTCATTTTTCTAGCTTTCTCTATTTGTAGAAGTTTACGTACAATCAAAATGTACATTATTTATCCAAATTTATCTTAATGAGTCGTTACTTTGGCAAATAGTAGACACAGATAAGCGATTGATAATTGAAAGCTAATATTAGAATACAGAACTCAATCAGCCGTTAATGTTAATATAAGATAAGACTGGAACACTCAATGATTTGGATTTTATTGTTTGGAAATTTATTTAAAAATGGGTTTTGATCAAATTCATTTACGATAAGCCTGGGATTTCACAACATTTATTGACATTATTGTTCATGTAATGGTATAGGCTATCTAGTGGAGATGCAATGATATACTATTAGTAAATGGCCAACTTGAGTGGTTTAACATTTGCTGAACAATGCACTAAATTTGCCATGCGGTTAACCTATCAAATAAATTTAAAATTGTGATTTTCTCCAATTTACCCAAAACCTTTCGAGTTTGTAAAAAACAATGAAATCTTTCGAATATTTTGTTGATGAATGTAAACTGGTAATCGTCTAACATTACCTTGTACGTAGCTGACTTCATGTTAACATTGCGTCCTTTGCTGGTCAGAGTGCATTTCATCCGGACAAAGAACGATCTCGGACTCGACTCAGCTGCGTCTTTGCCGGTCAGAATTTCCTTCACTTCGTTGTGGTCGCAAGGATGGCTGACTTCGTAAATGCTTTGCCCCATTAGTTCAATCTGAACAGAAAATATGAAATTAGATGTTACTATATATGAACACAAGTATTAAAAACAAAGATTTATTTCATTTTAAAATGTCCCTTAAAAAAATATATTAATTGTGACTCAGCAATATTTTTTGTACAAGAATTTAAAACAAGCAGTTATGAAATACACTACTTTAAAGTGAAGATCAAAATTAAACACACAAAAAGCACTCAAAATGTATAATTTATTACTCATTTTAGAGAGCTAGTAAACACCAATATTTTTTTGTTAAAACACTTGTACATTTTTTTAATTGTTTTTTCGTTATCATCTCTACTAATAAATATATAGAGTGTTCATAAAATCCCTTTAAACCCGTTCATTATTTTTGTTCCTAAAAATAAGAGAATTAAACTTTGTGGTGCATAACCTGTCAAATGTTTTGACTTATCTGACCTTCTATGATTTTTGGGGGCTGGGGGAGGAAGGGGGGAATATAAAGGTAGGCCATGTAATATACCATTGTAAAGCTTAGTATCTTGCTTCGTTTCAAAGTAATGGACAAGCAAAGTTCTGGAAAATTGTATTTTTATTACAACAAAGCAGGTTATTATTGTATTAATATTAGGAATAATTCGACCACGCAGCTGAACCGCTGACGTGAGTTGAGCAAATTTCCAAAATTAAGTTTATAGGCCTATATTTTAGGGTTTCAACCAACAATTTGGGAACTAGGTCTATTCACAACGGTGCTGAATAGCTGCAAAATGGTTAGCACGCCATTCCGCATATTGGCAGTATCCTCAATACACAAAGCATTGCGTGCTTTGCACGCCAACCCCACGGTAGAATCCACCTCATGGCTTTGAACCGGGTACTTCAATGGTATTTTAGGGGAACCAAGCGAGCTATAAAGTTGCGTAAAAAAACAAAATGTACAGAATAACATCCTACATTTATATTTGTAGAAAAAACTCAAAAACAAATTCATTCTCATAGGAAAAATCTCAAAAAATATTTACTTCCAATCAAAAAACGTGCTTCCGATTTTTGAATTTTTTTTGCCTAATGAACTCGTTCTAGCGACGTAGACAACCAACATATGTACCAAATTTGAACCAAATCGGACTTAAAATGCGGCGGCTAGAGTGCAAACACATATACATATGATTTTTAATGACACCCCAAAACGTGTTCTGGGGACCATGATCGGTGCTCATTTGCTACTCCCGACCTTGGGTATTACCATAAGGGCCACTGCAATAGCTCATTTTTCCTATGGAAATTCGCTAATAAGTAGGTTGTTAAGGTTGAATGCAACACATTTTATGAAAAGAAACTGTAAATATATGTAGTATGGTACCACTAATTAATTTATCTGAGTTTCTCTGTGTACACTTGAAAAACATTGGAAATTTAATGTGCATATAAATGGAACCGGGAATGCAACCCTTGACCAGGAGCAAACTCTTGACTTTCTCTACTGTATGCGTAACTGTTGAGCACCACTTTTCATGTACCGATAGGGCAACAATACCTCCCTCATTTTGTTCCAGATATTGATTCTGACTGTTTACAAATGAATCCCTCCTATGAAAACAAGGTTGAAATTATTTTTTTTACATTCCACTACTTTGAAACGAATGAAGATACTAAGCTCTAGTTTGCGCCATTCTGTTTTTATTTAATAAGCTTTACAATGGTGTATTACATGACCTCCTTTTACATTTAAAATGTTTAACCTCCTTCCCCAAGGGCACCCATATAATATTTTCTAGAGGTCCTAGAAGGGGTATGGGGATTAGGGAGTACCCTCCCCTCCTTAGGCAAAAGGGGTCCAGAGAAATTTTTGACCCCCCCCAGAAAACTTTTTCCTGATTTGGGAAGCCAATTTAGCTGTTCAGGTGAAATATTAACCTATACAGCATTGAGCTTATACCTTTATACCATCAACCGCACGAAGTAGGACCTAGCAGTTCATGTTTGAACTCTTGTAAAAAATAAAATAAGTATATTTGTAAAATCAAACAGCACATAACATTTAAAACATATTTTAATGCTATTCTCTTTAAGGAAAAATACCTGACTACAATTAATAACATACATACTTTCCTTTACCTGGGAGCTAGGTATGGGCGCCCATGATGAAAAAAAAACATAGAGGGCCACATATGTCAACAAATTTGTCCTGTTATGCAACACAAGATATATACAAAGTTTTGTTAACTTGTTTTCAGTAACAAAAATAATGAAGTGGTTTAAAAGGACTTCTTGAACAATCTGTATAGGGTAGCACAGCGCACGTGCAAAAAAAATATATACCACAATGTACGTACACAATCCGCATTTAGAGTTTCCAAATATAGCGAACTAGAACCATTAAACAATTGATCCATATCGCTCCGCATGATAAAACTGTAACGGATTGAATTTTCAGATGTAGTAGGAATGACGTTTCTTATATTATTAAGAAAAGAAGTGGACAACCTAATGTTTCCAACTATAACAAAAATAACACATATCAAACTCGTTGTAACCTTCAGTAAGCAAACCAATTATAATTTATTATTTGTAATAATTGTAACGGTTATAATTTGTTAACTTGACAAGCGAGTATATTTTTTGAGTTCTTTTTAGTTATTTTACAAAATAATTTCTTCTATTTTGTCACTCTTAATCATTAAACCATACTTCAAAGGATTTCAAACCAACGACTCCATTACTGAAGATTATGATTTTTATAATGAGTGCGTTTAAATAAGTACAGAGTTAGATCAACCGTTCTTGGGTATTGAGGTTTACGCAGGGGCCTGGCTGTGAGGCTATTAGCACAGCATAGTAAAACCCGGCTAGAGGCTACAGACCTGTGCAAAGCTTATTTTATAACTGTACTGAATGGTGAGTAAGGAACTATCAGAAACAAGTAATTTATGGTAGATATAAAAACTAGGCGATTTCTCAAGTGCCATGAACGAGTAATCAAACTGTAGGATCTAAAGCATCGATTTGGTGTGGGCGGCTTTTAAGAAAGAATTATTAATTTGGATGAGTAAACTTGTTTACATGGCTTTTTAAAAGTGAATAAAAATGTTAACTTAATATAGGTACACTAAAAAGGAAGAAACTGAAGAAGCTGTCTTGCCAAAGAATCTACTAGTAACTTTTCAATTCTGCACAGATATTTTCTCCCAATCAAATATAATTTTTATGTTTCAGCAATATTGTCGGTAAGCGTAATGAAGAAAAATCGTTCTCACCTTTAAGGAGATTGAAATCATGGAATGGTCCATAATCCTTACACAAATTAATACATTTATACGCTCTATTTAAATTTTTTTTAATATTGTCTTAAAGCTTGGAACACAAGTTAAAAAGCCTGATATACACTAATTGAGAGGAGCCGGAAGTGTTTTAACACGCACAGGTATATTTGCATCCGTTTATGGCTGAATTTTGAAAATTAATTTAATGAAACCAACAGTAACAAAATAATCTACAAAACATGTAGGCCTACCTCAAGTTTCTAGGCAATACTTATTATTTTTAGCTGAACTTTCAAAGAAAGTAAGAGTTATTACACTCAACCCAACTTGGTTAGACGGAGGAGGGTAGAATTTCGTTTCTTTACGTTACAGACCATTGGAGACGATACCCAAAATTCATTAATATATATAATGTTTTATTCCCGGATTGATAAGTGGTAGTAAATAAGCTTCAAAATTGCTGATTTTTTGGTGAAAGGAACCTAATGTGATTCTTCAGATACCCATTTTTTCCCTATCCTATTGAAAATGGTGGAGTTAAACAGTTTAATTGTTTTTGGGTAGGGATTTGAGGAGTATATACTTGTATGTTTTTTCCCCACCTTGATAATGGTAGTAAATATGCTTCAAAATTGCTGAATTTTTGGTGAAAGGGTCCTTGTAGGATTTCCCAGATACGGATTTTTTTATTTTTCGATTTGACACAAAATGGTGGCCTGTTTCATTCAACCCAAAATGGAAAAGTTAGACCGTTCAATCATTTTTGGGTAGGGATTCGAAGAGTATATAAGTGTATGTTTTTTTCCCACCTAGATAAGTGGTAGTAAATACGCTTCAAAATTGCTGTATTTTTGGTGAAAGGGTCCTTGTAGCTTTTCCCAGATACAGATTTTTTTATTTTTCGATTTAATGCAAAATGGTGGCCTGTTCGATTCAACCCAAAATGGAAAAGTCAGAGCGAGGAAACTGCATGATTTCTCCCATACATAAGCACGAGTACAATTTGTGAGTTATATCATTCGAAAGGCAATTCAATTTGCTATAATCCTGGGCAAAAGTATTTTTGGTTCAGTTCCCGGAACAAGGAACCAATTCATAAGACACTCCCAATAGATGATTTTTCATTATCCATGTAAGGCGATTGCACGATTTCTACCATTCATAAGAACTGAGTACAATTTGTGAGTTATATCATTTGGAAGGCAATTCAATTTATTATAATCCTGTGCAAAAGTATTTTGGTACAGTTCCCGGAACAACAAACAAATTTCATAGGAAACTCCCCGATAAATGATTTTTTCACTATCCATGCAAGGTGATTGCACATTTTCTACCATTCATAAGCAGGAGTACAATTATGAGTTATATCATTTGAAAGGCAATTAAATTTACTATAATCCTGCGCAAAGGCATTTTGGTACAGTTCACGCAACAAGAAACAAAATTCATAGGAAGCTCCCGATAAATAATTTTTTCACTATCCATGTAAGGTTTTTACGAAATTTCTCCCACTCATAGGCCCGAGTATAATTTGTGAGTTATATCATTCGAAAGGCAACTAAATTTACTACAATCCTGTGCAAAAGTATTTTTGGTTCAGTTCCCGGAACAAGGAACAAAATTCATAAGAAACTTCCAGTATTTAATCCTAGTTATTCCCGGATAAGAAAATTCGGTTATAGCAATGCGGCAGTGCTGCTTACATTTAAAAAAAAAATACAGCCAATAAATACAGTGATTAGAGTAGCACCGATATGTATCCCGTTTTTAACAGTTCTACTTTTAACTTGACTTTCTTTGTCTAAAAAAAAGAAAAATGTTTTGTTGTTTTGAAAGAAAAATGTTTATAAAAAACTGAAATCACCTATTACCCTACTTTTTCGATAATTGCTGTTTTTACAAGCATCACAATAACATCGGATAAACATGAAAAATTTGTTCACAATATGATGGCATAAGCGGCAAAAATATTTTGTAATTATAATATAAATTTGTTACGATAACATGTTTCCGTATAGGTTAGATAAAAAGGAAAACAATTTAATGAAACTAATTTAAAATGTTTAAAATTCATTAGTTTAATTTTCCAATGATTTAGGAAGTGTGCCAACCTCCCTTTATAAGAGTGCTTGGAAATATGACATCTTTTTGTTGCCAAAAAGAACGATTGGAAAATATTCAGATAATATACAATTAATTTGAAATTGTGAGTTTCTAACTATATAAACAAGGAAAAAAGAGAAGGATGTTATAATCCACTAATACGAGAGTTACAATTACTGAAATGGGGGCCATTATTAGTAAATTAAAACGATATTTCCTGTTAAAATTACATAATAGATGGTTTCAAAGGTTTATTTCTAAAGAAATGAAAACCTAACTTATACCAGGTTAATGTACGTACTTGCCAAAGAGAACTTAAATTACAAAAATATACATCATGTTGAACATTTACAGATCCACCTTACCTGTGATAAACCAAGATATTCGTTCACATTTTCAGAAAGGAATATAATGTCACCATCAGCCGAGACTACTAAGAGAAAACCTTCGAGAGCTTTGAGCAACAAAGCGTCGTTCTCGTTCTCGACAACTTTACTGAGTGAGCTCGGCACTGCAACAAATAGAAAGAAATTATGTTTTAATTTGTGAAACCCAAGTAAACGTAACTTTATGGTATCAATCGATTCTTCAAATGTTTATGTCGTGCCTTTTATTTAAAACAAACATTTTCTAAAAAATCACTAAATTAAAACAAGTACGAAAAAGTGTTTATTTTTTACAAAAGATATCAAATTCAACCTGATGATTCAGCTGAGGGTTGAATGTTTTGGTCTTGTGATTTCCAATATTTCCAATTAATTTAATTTCTTAATTTTTGAATGGAGAACCTTAAAACTAACATTTGGATACAAGTCTGAAGCTAGTTATTAAAAAAAGCTAGAATCATTATAACTTAACATACAGTTGGAATTATGGCCTGAGTGGCTTAAATAAGCTGGATTCAACATATTACATATCAGTTACACACTTCTCTTTCGCATGTTATCTACGAGGGATGTTTCCAAAAGTTCTGGGACTTGTGCTATATAATTAAATTACGCAGAACTTATAGGCAATGATATTGGTGCTTGACATGTTTATGCAACTATCTAGTGCAATATTGTTCAGTCTGATTTAGGTGTTCAACTGATATAGACGCTTTTTCATAGCACTGTTTTTGTAACCATGGAAGACGCAGCAAAATCTCAACGAGTAATAATTTTCTTTTTGTGGAAAGAAGGTGTGAAAACATCAGAAAATATTCAGCGTCTGCAAGGAGTAATTGGTGAGTCTGCAGAATGAAAGAGTACTGTTAAACTGGTAGAACATCACTAGAAGACGATCCACGCAGTGGGCGCCCAAGCACGTCGGTAAATGAAAGAAACATTACTGCCGTCGAAGACCTACTGAAAGAGGACAGGCGAATAACTATTCGTGAAATTAGTGTATGCCTAGGGATAGGTACACGACAAGTTCATGACATCTTGCAAGATTGTTTGGGCGTTAGCATGGTTTCGGCGGGCTGGGTGCCAAGGCTGTTGGGACCAGAACAGAAACTCAATAGGTCTAATACTTGTCGTCAAATTCAAGAGCTGTTAGCCTGTTACGGTGTTGAATTTTGGCAACGAATAATAACCAATGACGAAACACGGATTCCTTATTTCAATCCTGAGACCAAAAGTCAATCCAAAGAATGGCGCAAGCCTGAAGAAGGGCCTCCACTTAAAGCGCGTGCAGTTCCGTCTGTTAGAAAGGTAATGCTTACTGTATTCTGGGATTGCGAAGGGATTATCTGGCGAAAGGAAAGGTACTGCAATTAACGCAGAATATTATTCAATTTACTATCCGGACCACCGCGACAGGCACTTGTCAAAAAACAGCCTCAAAAGTTGCAAAAGCGTCGGTTATTGCAAAAAGATAATGCAAGGCCACACCGCAAGAAAAACGAAGGATGTTTCGAACGATTTACGGTGGGAATTGATTCCACACCCACCTTATTCCCCGGACCTTGCACCCAGTGATTATCATCTGTTCCCAGATTTGATAAAAAACCCTTACGGTGTGTTCGATTTGAAAGTTTAACTGACGTAAAACGTGCCATAAACAGGTGGATTGAGGAGACACCGAAAAAGTTCTTTGAGGGCGGCTTAAAAAAATGAGTTTATCGTTGGAATAAATGTATTCAGTTAAATGGAGATTATGTTGAAAAACTACATTGTAATATTGACGAAAATTAACACAATAATAAAAATGATAGCTAAATTCCCAGAACTTTGGAAACATCCCTCGTCATATTTTATAGTCAGAATTTCCCAACATTTTCCTTAAGTTACTCTTACAGTTTTTTCTTTTCTACTAAATTTCCACTGCATGGCCTTTTACCAATGTACATAGTTAATTCTACGCCATTTTTGAGCATTTGCGAGAGAGAGAGAGAGAGAGTTTGCTGCATCTCTCTTGCACTCAAGCAAAATATATACTATACATACCCCTAGTCAACAATTAAGAAACAAACCTTTAGAACAAAATATTTCCCAATAACTCTTCAGTATATTATTAAGGGATGTCTAGGGATTACCTAAGAATTTTGGCAACATCAAAAATTTCAATGTTTGATATGGTTTTTGGACGTTGAATAAGGGAATTTTAGGATTTTTCCGACCTAAAGTAATTAATATTTCAAGAAAGAAAACTTTTTGAGAAAAATTGCAAGACACCTTTTTTGTTTAAAATGGCCCAAATAACATAAAGTAAATTGTTACTTGGTGGAAAAATAAAATTTGTTTAAAAAAAATGGTGTAACAATTTTTGACCACCATTGAAACCTGGCAACATACGGAAAGGTTATGAGCGACTCGTTTTATGTAAGATTGTGCAAAAAAATCAAATGGAAAAATAAATTTCTAATGGGAGCGAAGATAGGGCCTAGACTAGCCCCTTCCTTCAGGAACCGTGTGATATCCCGTGAAGCATCCAACACCACCCTAGACATCAACCACTGGTAACCATGAGAAGATTATGGCGATCGTAAAGGAAATTGAAACATTTAACAATACAATACAATATAGCCTAATACTCAAAATTTCAACAAAATTTTAAATTACAATATGAAGAAAAGATACAATAAAACTTAGCTGTACTGTGTGAAACAGGAATTTTCAAAAATTACCACATGGCTGTTGAACTCATGAGTAGAAGGATTCAGACAGCAAAAATCGTAGGGTAATATTTTGTTTTACTTTCATAAACCCTGAAAGTTTATTAAGACGAACTACAGTCTGTGAAGGAAGCTTCCGTAAACATTATTAGGCCAATGGTAACAAAAGTTGCTCCTCTGGTATTATGAGAATGGAAAATTCCCTTGTAGGCCTATTTTTATCTAGTCCAATAAATAATAATTATTGAGATTGACTTGTGAGATGAAAGAATAAAATATGAACACAGGTCCTCACAACTAATAAGTTTATCAACTCAAAGGCGTTTCAACGATACTATTGCCATCTTCAGTGATGCACAAGGTATAATAATTGAATTATATTCCGACAGAAAATACTTAGTTAAGGTTTGGCAGGAGTGACAAATATTTTTGACTCTGCAAGTGGCAGAGCTATACACTACTAGTTTGTGTTCGCTTCATTCTTCCGCTAACAAATATAGGGCAACATCATAAAACCAGAAACTAGAGGGTTACAGTCGTAACCCTAACTGTAAACGTACTGAAATGTGAATGCGTGGCAATGTATGTGAGTTTGTCTTCTTTCTCTCACACATTCAAAATTAACGGATGTTTTATTTTTCTAGTATTCCTCAGTGAGCAACAAGTTGATGCACAGAGAAGGATTTCTTCTCTGTGGTTGATGTGATAACCACTAGAGTGCAGCCTAATCACTCGTGTAGCAACACAAATTCTGTGTGTACATGCTTCCACAATAAAGCAGATTTTTTAGTCATAAATTATCTAAATTTAGGGGCGGTTCAGGAGTTCAGGTTTATCTTTAGTCCGGGCTTAAA
>JAGFPH010001278.1:241974-260332 GCA_018207615.1 Philaenus spumarius
ACGTTAGACGCGGACTATATAAACCCGAACTCCTGAACCGCCCCTTATTGAAATTACTTTTATTTGGAAGGTAAATAAACTTTGAATGTGGTGAGTTTTTTACATTATACTTGCATTATTGAATAAGAAAAAAAAATCACAAACTTTGATTTTGAGTTAAATCAAAGAACAAATTTAGAAAACTAAATGATATCCACCTTCGCACTGTCCTAACCTTTAAAATGACATATTCAGAATAATTTTCTGACCACTTTTATTCTAGTAATCTTGTTACGCGTTCAACATTGCTGGGAGTTGAAATTCGAGATGGTGGCTGGGCCTGCCCGAGTCTTAAGAAAAGTGTACACGATGCTTGTAATTTTGTGACAATATTTTGGTAGGTAATTATTATTTTTGAGCCCAAAGTCTAATAATGCAAAGAAACATAAATTATGTACTCATACGAGTTATGTACTAAAACCGGTTTACTTCAAGTCGACGGTCTTGATTTGTGTTTCTACTACATATTTAGACCAGTTGTTTACAAACCAGTTAGTTACAGTCAATGACTACCAACACATACTTTAGATTCCTTGCCCCTAACTTCCTCATTACTGATTACTCAACGTAAATTTCAAGCTTTTGTTTTCTAGTTTGCCGGAGCATCTATGAAATTGTATGTTTAACTTAGAATTTCAGATAAAAAAGATGAAAATAATCATGATGTTTATTTGTTTCCAAATGATAAAGCTTAGTGGACTGTTTAATTTTTATTGAATATAAATGTCAGATAAGTTCATAAGATAAGTTTCATTTAAGTTACTTTAAATGGATATCGAATATAACCTTACAATTAGTTTCCAATGATGGATTGATAAAATGTTTACAATTTTCGTTCGGACATTTGCCATCATTTGTACAGGGTGATTCAGGAAGAAACTATGGAGGTACTTCTCAATCTGCCCTGGCGATGATAGGGACCCATAATTACAAACCAGGAGATCTGGTAGGTCACCTGACTATATTGTAAGAGCTTCATGGGCTCAAAGTGGACCTTATGGTGTCTGATGTAAGAGAAGGACACTGAATTTCGACCACTCCTTTACAGTTAAGATAGATGGTCTCCAGGAGGCAGGTAGTGCTGGACATGGATATGGTGTAAACACAAGAATGGTATACGGATGGCTCCAAAATGGCCAGCGGAGTTGGTGCAGGAGTTTATGGTCCTAGGTGTAGTTTATCTAGGGCTATGGGATTTTTACCAACAATCTTTCAGGCGGAGGTCATTGCGATTGATCTCTGCGCCCGTGAAATCCTCAAAAGAGAAATTAAGGGAGCAAGGATTGACATCCTATCTGAAAGCCAAGCAGCCTTAATGACAGACAAGCTTGAATCATTCACCTTTGAATCAAGGTTAGTTTGGGACTGTTAGCAGTGAATTACATGACTAGACTCAATGAAGTTCCTCTTTAATACCTGGCTAAAAACCCTTTATTGGTCCAGATCCTTTCTGTGGGAGACCTAAAAGCCAACTTCGAAAAGATGTTGAAGTCTGGACGGAGAAGACTAGGTCCTCGCATTGGAACGATGCTCCTGGGCTTAGGTAGGCAAAAATGTTCATCTATGTCAAAAGCTCAGAAGCTTTTATTGAGGGGTGGGAACAACCTCAGACGGATTGCGGGAATTCTCACTGGTCACTGCCCGGCCAAGTACCGCCTCAAAAAAAAATGGGGCTGGTCTCGGAAGACTCTTGTCGATTCTGCTCCCTTGCGACTGAATCGGCTCAACATCTGCTGTGCGAGTGCGAGGCTCTCGCACGGAGTAGATTTACGGCACGTGAAAGTGCTTTTAGCCCAGAAGAGGTCCGTGGTGTTGATCTCGGGACCCTCATCGGTTTCGTAGGAGACCTGGGAGGGATCTGGGATGATCACTAGAAAGGGAAAGTATATCACAATAGATCAATTTGGGTCGCAGTGGTGAGGAGATCTTGTACTCCTCTATTCCTAATAAAAAAATATATATTTTTAGAAATGCTACGTTTTACAGAGTTATCCAAAAATTTTTTTTTTTTACAAAATACTTAATAACTTTGGATACATATTTGGTATGTCATCTTTTACAGAAGTACAAAACAGTTTTTCATATATTTTCAAAATGGCGGCTATTTAAATATTTTTTTCTGACAAAAAATTTTCTTTTTGTAATGACCGCAACCGCAAACAATCACAGCAAACCGACTGCAGATTGCTGGCCTCTGGGAAAGCAGAACTTCAAGTCATGTTTAAATTGTCATGGAATTCAGGATTTGAACCTATCATGGAAATGAGATCCGACACCATGATTGGTAAATACTGTTTCAATAAACGCTTCACTGTCACTATAAAAAACAGTGACATGGAATACCTTCCCAAACTAAATCCAAATCACAGGTCTGTTATTGTGCGCTGACGGATCGAAGACTGGGAAAGAAACAGGAGCTAGTGTATACGAGGCAAGATGAATATCAGTATTAATTTAGGTAGTTATTGTACTGGTTTTCAAGCAGATACTCGTTTGTATGCTCTAATGGGATGTATGCAGATCAATCTGAAGATGACCTACAAACATTTTTCTGACAGCCAAGCAGTGCTTAAAGCGTATCAATTATAATCACAGCTCATATGGGATTGACACAATCATCTCAATAAGCTGGCTGCACAAAATGACCCGCTGCATTCCAGGACACCAGGAATTCACTGGTGATGAAAGAGCCAACCTTCTTGCTCAGGAAAGAGACCTCCATCCCGCTCATTGGTCCAGAACCAGTATGTGGCATCTCATAGAGTACGATTAGAACCTCTACCCAGAATTGGGCAGAGAAAACCCAGTCTAACCTTCAGAGCAAATTCTATGGGCAACACCACGCCAAGACTGGTCGGTGGTCCATAATAGAGCCTTAGTAATGCTCAAGAAACACATCAAAGCTAAAGGCCTGTACCAGGATGATGCAGCATGTTGGATGTGTGTGTGGGGGGGGGGGGGGCAGGGAGAAACTGCCAAGCACATAGTGTATGAGTACGAAGCAGCGCTTGAATGACAAGGGAGAGGTTTAACAGCCTCCTATCATTCAGGTGGCAAAGAATCAATGGACATCGTGTGATCTACTCTCTGACTAGTTAAAGAACTGAAGGTAGGTCATACTGTCTAAGTTTTTACAATAATAGGGAACGCAGAAAACCCATTGTGACTGATGAAACTGGGGTATGTAATCACCACCTTGCAGTAAAAAAAAACAAATACAGTAGAACCCCTCTTAACCAGCTTCGGATTAACCGGCCTATCCCATAGAACAACAGAGTTTTTTTTTCTATTGTAGATTATATTACTGTAACTGACCGAAGTGTCAAACATTGATTGTTTGATAACATTTCCTGGAAAATAAAGCTTCCGCGGCAACTGTATTTTTTCTTAGAATGAATTGACAAAGCGGCATCCTTTGTTTCTTTTTCTTCGTCTGTTGCTTTGTCGGAACCTTTACTGAATTTCGTGGAAGCAAAATATGTAATATTTGTAACATATTAAGTAATATGTTGAGCAACAAAAAGATTCAACGGCATTAGATGAACGTACAAAAATGGAGAAACTTGGCTTTAAAAAAATCTTTGAAAGTTAAAGAACAGAAAAAATAACTGATTTTTTTAAACAATGATGCAGTACATCTATATGTAAATTCAGTTTTCAAAGTTTATGTAAGTTTAAAATGTTTAATTTGTTGGCGTTTGTTTTTGAATGTACATTTTTATACAATAAAATGAGTTGCAATAACGTCTTACTTGCTCGTTTATTTATGAAATATGTAGATTATTTTTGAACAAAAATCTATTTACTATGGGAACCTTGGATCAACCGGCCAGGGTCTCAGTCCCGACCAGACCGGTTAAGAGGAGTTCTACTGTACAGCAAATTTTTGTACCAGAACTAGAAATCTTTACTCAGGTAAACTATGTATTTTGAATGGACAAACAGAATTTCTTTTACTATTTTTGGGCATAAATTTTCTTTAAAATTGTATGTAAATTTGCATATTTTCCCCTCAAAATTGAGACCATTATCCTTTAATATAAAATAGATTGGCCGTAAGTGCACAGTTTTCACATAATTGTAATTAACGTTTCAAATTGTACTTGTAGATTGTTGTACTTACATGCGTTAAGAATATTTCTAACTCTTAGGTAAGAGATTGCTAAACGCATAACAGAAGCTTTATCCAGCTGACTCACTGTAGAAGCAGACAGAGGCAACGCTTGAGCTAAATCTGTAAAGATCTCCGTCTCTCGACTCCTTCGACATCGTGCTGCGTCTCGAGATTTTTCCTTTCTCCGCTCTGAATTCCTGAAAGACAAAGAAGCATTTAATGTTTGGTAAAGATTATGTTAGGGGGAAAATAAAACAACAATAATAGAAATTTACTTTCTTGAAATTATTAAAATTTGAAGACTGAAAACTGTACAAAAAGAGTAAGCAGAAATATATACAGTAGGAAAAAGTAGGAGAACACCGTACACTCTCGTGCCGTGCAACATGCGCGGTGTGCGCGCCGCGCGTTGGCGGCTCGTTGAAAGTTTTGATTTCAACGAAAATCCAGCGATCCAAAGAAACCCCCGATCATTCTGACTTTGAGAACCTGCTGCAGAAGGTTGGGTTTTACATTTCTAAACAGGACACTTATTTCCGCACTGCAATTTTACTCAAAACAGGGGTGTAAATAAATTATACATACCTTTTTCTATTCGCTATATTGCTGGTAGTAATCATAGGCCTCAAAGTTGGGTTTTAATTTAAACAAATGTGAAATAGGCCTGAAGTTAAAATAGCCTTGGTTGTTATAAATAATTAATGTAATTTTAAGATCTTTGTACAGGCTAGCTATACATTAAAATAAAGAATACCTTGAAATAATAAAGAAGTACCGGTAATTGATGATAAATATTTTTATTAAACTAAAGAATTTTAAAATTCACAATCTGCTGGACATTTATTTATCCATCTCTGCTGACATTTCACGCCAAGCATCTGCTTTCATATTTTTATTAAAATGAAACTTGTTTTGAGGATCCCAAAGAATGGAGTGGTTTCTGTATGAATCTATTAATTTAATTAAATTTGCTTTAGAGCAATCCATCTTTATTTAATAACTGAGTACCCAGTATCTTGAATAATAACAATCACATGCGCGCTGAAAACGACAAACCTTCACGCTCCCGTCCAAATATGATCGGCGAACCATCAAAGTGTTCGCCGAAAAAACCGACAGAAACTGGATCGCTGCGAGCGGCGCACGCGCCGCGCGTGCGCCCAGTACAAATATGACGAATTCAATGCGCACGAGCGGCGCGCGCACCGCGCAAGTGAGTACGCACCTTAACATTTTCTGTACTCTAGCCACGGTAGCAGTAGTTGGCCTGATCGAGATGAGAATTCAAACGGTACGCCTTCCCCGACTCCAACCGGCAATTCAGAAGAAAGAGAGGGAGAATAAATTCAACTCTCTCCAATTCATACGTCATAGATAGTCTACGCGTATACGCCTGCTGTACTGTGTAAATACGTAGCATAGGGAAACAGCAGACGCTTGCTTATTATACTGTACATTAGCTCAACATATTTTAATATTTATTTAATTTTTGTTGGACTATTAAAGCTAATGGACATAATCAGCTGTTATTGTAACCCTTTTAAATGTTTTAATCATGGTACCGTAGTTGTCCATAATAGCCTCAATTACTCCAGAACCAAATTATGAGAAAAATAGTGTAAATAAAGTCCATGATTATTACAAACTTGCAAAACAATTTTTATTGCACCAAAACAAAACCGAACTGTAAACAAAAATTGTAAGTAATTGGAGTTAATTTTGGATATTGTTATATATTTTGGGTTATCTTTTAAGTTAAAGAAATAATAAAAAAAAAACCGTTTTGCTTGTCATCAAAAAAGGAATTTGTTTCTTGATTTTTTTAACGTTAGCGGTTTCGAGATATTTTATATTAAAAAATTTTTGTGGACACCATTTTTAAAACATACGAAAAAACGTTTTCGTTTTTTTTGCACGTATGGTTAAAAGATTATATACCACATATGCATCCAAAATTTGCGTTCAATATATTTCCAACATCTAAAGATAATGTCCTATATTATAGTACTTTGTAAAAAAAAAATGGTGGATAGCTGGAAAACAAAGCATTTCCGAACGTATGTTTATATGAACTTTTTTCTTTTTTTCGCCAGTAGAACACGCCTGAAAGTGTCTACGTTTCTTCTTGAATCACGCTGTACAAATTAGTTGACAAAATTTATACAATGTAAACATGTGCCTAGATTGATAAATCGAAACAAAAATTTATTTTTTACTTTTATTTTACTAACGAACACAATTTCTACCGTAGTACATAAATAATGCGATCAACCTTTTGAAATGACTACGTTACATGCGTAAGATAGGTTGAACAACAAAGTGAAGAAGAAGGAAGCAAAGTGAAACCTGATAGACAAGGACAAATCCATCAATGCGATGTCACCAGTTAACTGTGTGTCCCATTGTACCACGTGACAGTCTGAGTCCAGAGCATATATTACACGAGTTAAAACCTTCACTCTGTTTAAAGGCCCGTCTACTAGTCTCCACTTTCCCCCAGCTTTCTTTCCTCTTGATTCTCAGTTTTGTGCTGTAGGCTTACCTCAAGTGCAATCCATACTTTAGATTATCAAGTACAAGGAGGAGATACTTTTGAGGTATTTGTATGCTATTTGTTTAGCAAGAATTGATTTTCTTCACAACAGCATTCTTTTCGTCTTTAGGTTTAACTTCCTTGTACTCAACTAATTCTGCGTGCGCAAGGTCCTTTTTACTTCTACCAGAATACTCCTTGCACTTGATTTGCCATAAGCAAGAAAAGCTTAAATATCTATCAATTCCGTCAAAATTTCGCGAGACGCATATCCACCCATGATTCAGACTACCATGTACCGTATAACTAAATAGTTATAGTTTGACTATTGTAGCTCGTGCATCATTGAAGATGGCGACTTTGTCGTTGAAACGCGTTTGAGTTAGTAAACGTATCAGTTTTGAGATTTTGTTTCCAAGTTTATTCTATCTAGTATATAATCTGCTCACAAGTCAAAGTCAATATTTATTTATACATTTATGATTTTATTTACGCACGTCTATAGTCCACCTACCTTTCGAATGATAAGTGTCATTACCAATGAATACAGACCACTATAGTGGTCTGTATTCATTGTCATTACTCTCAGTTATAAAGGTTTCAATTTTCGATGTTCACGTATTTAACCTGCTAGCCAAGCCGCGGGTACCCGTGCCAGTAAACTACTTTATATACATGCTTGCTTAGGTAGCCAACCTAACAGACGGCCAATGGAAAACTATGTGACATAATTAATAATGTCAATTGTAACAAGATTTGATAAAGCATTAAGTCCAATATTAAGTCTTGGTACTAATAAAGTCCGACATAATTAAAATGCCAAAAATTTACTCTATAAAAGTTTACCACCAGTCTATCGATTTCCCAAAGTCGAAAAAAATCGAAAAACATTTTTTTTCGATTATCCTTAATATTTCGAGCTGGGATGAAGATAAATAAAAATTAAAAATACCACCGTGTAGGGGAAGTATTTTTTCAATAAAAAAGGTCATATGTATTTCTTTTCTCCGAGCAATGGTTTGTCTGGAAAAAATTCGATAATGCAGGTATGTATTTTGCAGCAGGGGAAATCACTAAAAGTTGAAATCTCATTCGTATATGAAGCGTTGGCTCATTCTAAATTGGCTGAATTTTAATATATCGAATTGAAACTTGACAAAGGAGTTAAAATATATATTTTACACATTTACGCTGTGTCTTAGCTTGTTATCTTGAAAATGACCCGATCTAGAGCCACTTGACTTATCAATGGGTTTCTTTCTCAATTTTAGGAGTACCGGACCCACATAAAATACATATGACCTTTTTTATTAAAAAATACTTTCCCTACACGGTGGTATTTTTTACTTTTCTTTATCTTCATCCCAGATCGAAATATTAAGGATAATAGAAAAAAAATGGTTTTAGATTTTTTTTCGACTTTAGGAAATTGATGGACTGGTAAACTTTTTTTATGTTAATATACATAGGCCTACTTTAATGTATTTATTAAAAAAAATCAGCCGTATTGTAAATTAATGAAACTTTTGGTCTAAAATTACCCCTACCGACTGGCCTATAAATGATTAAATAAATTCACTATAAAAGTAGAATAACACATCGTACGCTTGCGTTCAAAATTAACGAAATTAGAGGCAGCTAAAACAACAGCAGCTCAAAATTACGAAAACAAGAACGGCGCCAAACAAAGATACGCAAAATCACGCCACTAAAGCCTCGTGACCTTGATGCCTACGGCATTTCCTCGCTTCGCTCACGTCGTGCATACAAATATCCGTTTATCGATCGTTTTAATCCGTTTTCATTTCGCAAGTCCATTCATGGCTTCCGCAGGATATACCGACGCACGCGCTCCCATTCTTGGGAAATATTTCACTCGAAACAACATTACTCATCAACTCGTCGCAGCTCATTGGTAAGGGGAGTGCTGTTTATTGCTTCCTGTAGGAAACACTGTAAACATAACCTAAAAGTAACACGAATATAACAGCTGATCAGTACAAACATGCTGTGTATTTGTGGTAATCTGAGGACAGTAGTACAAATTAATACATCTGGTGGTTGGTATTTTCAGTCTTTTTAACGTAATTGTATTCTTTTTAAGTGTTTAGTCAGTGAGTGGTATTTGGCTTATATATATATAGATCTTAAATAATAAAAGCACTATTGTCATAATAATAAAAGATCTGAAATTATGATTTTAGTAACTTTGATCATCCCAAACCCCTCCTAAAATTTCGAAATTTTTCATACCCTTTCTTAGTAAGCACCTATGGCCCTAGAGGAAGCTACATACCAAATTTCATTTCAATCCGTTCGGTAGTTTTTGAGAAATCGTGATGAGTGAGTCAGTGAGTGAGTGAGTGATATTTCGCTTTTATATATATATATATAGACTAGGGGCTCTGCCCCTGGACGCTTCGCGTCCCAACCCCACCTCGGCCTTCGGCCTCAATGGCTGCTTCGCTTCGCTCGCAGTTGGAAAATTCGATAATCTCGTTAATCTCTGGCTCGTTTGTACATAGGTGACCGAGCATAAATCAGCTGTTTTATTTGGCAGGGGACTCAAACTCATTAAACATTATCTCCATAAGATTAACATGGGAAATTTGAAGGATTGTGTGCCGGAGCTCCTTCTCGGGTGAATAGCGGCTGAACGGATGATTGGATCTTAAATTTGATGCAAAATCGTTAGTTTGAAATTAAATTTTCTACAACTTTTGTATTTAACATTGTTTTCTATCTCTTACCGTTTTCTTGCTAAATGCGCTCAAAGTGGGAAAATGAAGAAATTTAAAAAATCGAAAAAACCATTCCCGCCCAAAAGGTGCTTCCAAAATTTAAAAATGTTAAATTCTGGCAATTTTCCCAAAAGTTTTACGTCGAGAGCTTTAATTCAAGTATAAGGTTCAGTGGGGTCCGATTACGGGAAGTGCCTAATAATTAATGTCAGTAAACAGTGAAACCGGCAAGCTTTAAGAACGTTGGGCGGAGCTTCCCTTCTCGGATGAATAGTGGCTAAATGGATGATTGGATCTTAAATCTGATGAAAAATCGTTGGTCTGAAATAAAATTTTCTACAACTTTTGTATTTAACATTTTTCACTATCTCTCACCGTTTTCTTACTAAACGCGCTCAAAGTGGAAAAATGAAAAAATTTTAAACATTTAAAAAATCTTTCCCGCCCAAAAGGTGCTTCAAAAATTAAAAAATGTTAACTTCTGGCAATTTTCCCAAAAGTTTCTCGTCGAGAGCTTTAATTCAAGTATAAGGTTGAGGGGGGTCCGATTACGGGAAGTGCCTAATAATTAATGTCAATGAATCAGTGTTACCGTCTAGCTTTATATAAGTAGATAAACAGTATCGGTCTGGGGAGAATTTGGGCCCTCAGCTAAAATCTATAGCGGACCCCTCTTCTACAAAAAAAGTCCCCAAACAACAAATTTTTGAATGAGCTGTTAAAAAAGTTTAAAAAGTAAACATAAAATCCATTCAAACTTTAATAATTAATTATTGTACGTTAGGAAATCCCTATAGAAAATTGTACATGAAATTTAAACATAATTTTCTTTGTGGAGTTGTTAAAAAAAGTGCCAAAAAATACACCAGAAATTCAGTCAAAGTTTAATTTATTATTGTGCATTAGGAAATAGCTAAGAAAAACTAAACATGCAATGAATACTTATAGGTATTCCTTTTTTATTTTGTTTGAATAACACTATTTAAGTTTAAACCACCAGTTTTTGCACGAGTTCGTCACTGGTTGAGGCGATTATATCAATTACTTCATTTTACTTTCTCACTATACTTACCTATAGTATAAAGAAAGTATAGTGGTCGCAAAAAAAAATCGATGTTGAGATTTTTGTGGAAATATCCGTTTTGGGACCCCCTGAGTTCAAAAAAGTGGTTTTTACAAAATGTATGTCTGTATATATGTATGTATGCCTGTATGTATACAAAGCTAGAGCGAAAACTATTCGATCGATTTCAAACAAATTTGCACCAGACATGTCAAGTAGGCCTGTATAAATGCACGAAAAACGGTTTCGAAAAATTTAGAAAAACAACCCCCTTTTTGGAAAAAAACCAACAAAAAATCAGTTATCATTTTTTTATAAAAAAACAGCTCTAACGATTTTGATAAAATTTGGCTTATTTGTAGCCTTTAATGTACCCTACCATATATGCAAAAAACCGGATCTTTCTAAAAATTCTCGTTTAGCTAATAATAATAACTGACTTTCGGGGGTTGTTTGGCCATAAAGGGGGTTGTTTTTCAAAATTTGTCAAAACCTTTTTTCGTGCTTCTATACAGGCCTAATTGACGTGTTTGGTGCAAATTTGTTCGAAATCGATAGAATAGTTTTATCTCTAGATAATAATAATATTTATTAGTTAATCTCCTACTTTAATAAATCACCTCTCCTACAATTATCAAGTCACAGTGAATCTGTTTAATAATTTAAATATGTTTGTGAGAAAGTATGTGCCAGTTCCTGGTACCGTTTATTTATCCAAGTTTTTAAACAAATCTTTCTCACCATTCATGATCATTAAATTACCCAATAAAGGTTGGGACAAAAACACTTCTCAACTTAGTTTGAACTATTTTAACTTTATTTTAACTTAGTCGGTACAATATAACTTTATAATCAGAATATAAATTGTTAAAAAGGCCTGACTGGACTGGGACGAAAACAGGTACAAAACAGTAAATGCAGAGGATAAACACTGTGTGCAGTTTTCCCTTTTCTTGCCCGTTTTACACAGATGTTGATTTGCTCCTCAGACTTTCAACTTGATTCTTCTTCAGTCATGCTCTCTCCCACTTCGTTTTAACTCTTCGTCTTGTTCCCGTTTTTCCCATTCAGCAGCACCACTCAATAGTTTATTACCCTTATTTATTTCCAAAATTAAATAAAAAAGAAAACCCACTAAAACGTTAATAACAAAACCGAAAATTAAAAAGTAAACGTTGGAATGGCTAGACTGGAAGAGTAATCAAACAATATGTGACACTGAAGTGCTGATCAGTCATCAATGCTCGTCTTGATCAGTGTGGTCAATGCAATTTCGAGATATTACATTTTGCCTAAAAATGCCCTCGATATTCAAGTCTACTGTCCTTAGGTAATATTGAACTCTACAATTTTATTTATGTTTTCTGAAGGTTCATGAGGGCCCTCCAGAAACCTTGTGGGCTCGGGCCCTTCACAAACCTTCCGGACTCGGGCCCTTGGCGATCGCCGACCAGCCGACCTGGCCAGACCGGCACTGGTAACAAACGTCATTGCGATTAAACCCGTCATCTAAACAAGGAAATGATACGATTCAGGAAAATGTATAAGGGCACAAAAGGAAAAACTAGCAATAAATGTTATCAAACTAGCACAGTCTAATTTTTGACATATGATATGAATAGATTTCCTTATACACTAAACTTGCTCATTTTCCGCATAGAACATATCACCCAGTAAAACGGTAGCGAAAAATTACCGGCGGTTCTAGGTTTTTAGGGTGCTGAATCTGAATTTGTAGTTTGCAACCAACATTTCCCGGAGCGTTTCGAGATATTCTCAAATAGCGACAATTTTACGATAGCAGTTGAGGGTTAAATCGTTTTTTGAAAGATCTGCCTGTTCGTCTTATAAAGTTTTTCGTACAATCAGAGCATGGTAGTTCATAAATCCCCGTATTTTAGCTGGAAAGGGAAAAATTAATAAAAGCATTAGAACAGTCCCAAACAATTTAAAAGCAATATCAAGTCCACTATTAAAAGAAAAACTACAATTCGGTTCGAACATTAGCCAGCCTAGATAAGAAGTCCCCCTCCTACTACCAACACATTGAGACAGGACGCGTCTTGACAACGGGTCTACTACCATTGTATTTGGATAACCTAATACAACTCCGATCCAATGCAATATTTCGTTCCACTGGAAATTCCACGACAGTGGCGTTATCTATTGGGGAAACGACGGAAGCTGTGTGAAACACCAATGCTACCAATGATTTCTCCCAAGCTTGACCTCGGGGCGCGATCATGTACTATTTTCGTGACAACCTAATTCTCGCCACACTACTGCCATATGGATGCAAGATCTATTTATTATTCATGATATATGCTACTACTACTACTGTGCTGTACTCACGAGTGTGGACTTGGAAAGAACGCAACCAGCACGGCACAGTGCATTTGTTTTGTCCTGTCACTTATTTTAAATGCATTTCTAAAAACATTAAAAATTAGTAAGTGTGTTTAACAATAGTATTGAAGGATGTTACCGAAGTGATCCACTAGGATTTGAAAGTCGGCATTTCTGAGAAATCGGAGGGTTTATAGTTCCGCAAAACATATCAGTGACATGGCTAGTACAGCCGTGGCCAACGGCACCAGTCTTAGCGCCTGTAAATCTCAGGTCCACACTCGTGAGTACTACACAGTACGTGCGGAAATCAATGTAGCCTATTCAGTGTTTAAAGTTAAGCGACATGTGTATTTATGTATGTTTAATTCATGACGGCAACACTGCAGCAAGCACTTCATAATGGCAAAAATATCCGAAACGACCGTAGTGCGATACAAATGGAAAAGAGTGACTATTGTGACGGCAGGTCATTTTAATATAACTATTCGGAATGAAGATAGTGAAAAGTATAGAAAATGTAAATTGCAACAATCAGTGGCGCACCGAGGATTTGGCTTGAGGGGGGGACTAAGCTCAGGTCAGCGTATATATATATGCAATATGCAATACATATCTAAATGGATTGAAGTTCTTTAACTTATCACACATTCTGAAACACTATTATTTTTTTAAAGTGAATGGCGACGGGCTCGAGTCAGACAATAGTGCAATATAAACATTCTTTCAGCTAGATCACTCTGCACTGACCTTGAGGACGGTCAAGCATCACCCCAGAGCACTGCCTTATTAGGGCCATGTTTATACGAGCGCTTATAGCGCCGCGTTTTCAACGTCGCTTAGTTGGGTAAATGGAACTACCGTGGGCCATGGTTTTTTTATTTTTTATTCAAAGACTCCATATATCCATCACCCTCTACCGAGAGACAGGAGGTCCATCAGAGGGTCTTCTCCCTCGTAGTGCTTCCCTCGTGGCCACTTCAAGAGGACTCGATCACACACCCTCCTGGTCCAATTCCAATTCCCGACACAACGAGTGGGTCGCCGCAAAAACGTTCGTACCTCTCTGGGCCATGTTATATGAGCGCTATCAACTCTGGCAAATCTGCGTTAACCGGGCGTTGAGCGTTGCCAACGCGGACCGATGCGTTAAAGAAGCGGCGCTGTCATCGCCGAATCAAGTTATGCGGAGCTCTGTCAACGCGCACTAGCAGCCCAGCTGCCAGAGAGGCCATAGTAGTCACTACTATCGACTTTGCCCTGGTTCTAGTGTTTATTGTCTATTTCAAAGTGATTATTGTGTGAAATATTTATTTACGCTATCGAGTAGCAGGAACCTCTACATGAAGTTAATTCATAGGATTATAGTAGTAAACAATAGAAACATTATGTGAAACTGTCCTGCTAAAGCTACGGCTATACTTAGCTAAAAGCCGAGCAGAGCGGAATTTTTCCAGGGTCATTCCCTCTGTGAATTTAAATGGGAGTGGATATACCTACACGAGCCGAGTCGACCCAATTTTTTCCATGCTCTGAGAGCACACCGGAACGGGTCGACACGGCTCCGCTCCGCGCGGGTCGGGTAGATATAGAAACAGGTCCCGACCAGAAAGAACGTTCGGTCTTTTTCCACTGTTCTTCCATGACGATTTTGCAAATTCACGGTAGATGTGACAGTAGTAGCAGGATATCCAGACTAATTGATGGTGAGGTGGGATGCGCGCGCATCCTTCTAACACACGACGGAACGGTGAGGGTCTGTTAGATTTAGCCACCACTATGGATTTCCGCGAGAGACCGGAACGGCTCGTGTACAGATGAAAATATATGTGAAGAAGCGGGCCTCGCAGGTAAGGATGTAAGTGTGGAAGGGAGGAGGTATGTTATGTGTGGCGAGGCGGGGGATTTGACTGCTGAGTACACTACTACCCAGTCTGTTTTTTACGGCTATGTTTTTAAAAGTTATGTACAATATTTATAAATAATTTATAACAATATATACAATATTTATAACAATTTCATTAAGTTGATTATAGTCCAGAAATAATAAAACACTACAATGTTTTTAGAAAAGGCAGTGCACTAGATAACGCGACTAACCTCTGTCACCGACTGACTCGCTACGCTGTTAGCGCATGCGCATTGGCCGTTCCTGCTTCTGCGCATATAGCCAGCCACTTCTTCACATATATTTCCTACTATAAGTATAGCCGAAGTTTAAAACATGATTTGAAAGCACTGGGTGTGTACCCAACCGTCTAGCCTTCTTCATACACAATTCCTCATATGTTTCTATTATCTGTAATACACCTAGACAGCCTAACTGAGTGGTGTCCATATTTGAAGTGAGGGACGCGGTGTATAACGTCGCGCTTTTAACGTCTCATATAAATTTAACGCCCGGCGGTATTCAGTGTTACCAAGGCTCGTATACCGTCCGTGAACTAATGTACCAGACAGCCGGGACTCAAACATAACCAGTTAGAAAATCATGATTGCGTAGGGTACGCATCATATTTATTTAAAAAAAGAACCATTATTTTTACGTGATCACAGCTCGAATTTAATCATAAATGGAATTTTCAATTGAATATAGACTACGTATTCAACGATCGATTAGTTTTAAAAAAAACCACATTACTAAAAAGGCCTGTAGAGGACAGGTCCGTTTGTCCCCCCCCCCCCCCCGTCGGTGCCTCACTGGCAACAATATCCATAACGGGACCACATTTTTTATTCAAAATATAAATGTAACTTTTAATTGAATATAGACTACGTATTCAACGATCGATTAGTTTAAAATAAAATCCACATTACTAAAAAGGCCTGTGGTGGACAGGTTCCATTCGTCCCACCCCCCGTCGGTGCCTCAATCGGGACCACATTTTTGATTCAAAATATTTTACTTAAGGCTCGGCTCTCTAAATTCAAAACGGCGAAGTTGGGTACCAATTTCAATGTTAAATAACCTAAACATACCTTCACTTTTAAGCATATTTTGTGTTATTTCTGTCAAAAACGACACAGCTGTATTTTTTTCTTAAAGTAAAATAGATTGTGGGTGTTGATTGCTAAAATGTTTTGCAATGTCTCTTTTTACAACTGTGTAAAAAATTAATATAGTTTACTATTTACATCATACGTTTATAAAAACAATAACGTAGTTTTTTTAAATGTTTTCAGCAATCAACATCCGCATATGACAGTACTTCAAAATGAAACCAAATTTTTGAATTTATTCCAAGAATTATTTGAAAAAATTACTTATTCTGTAGCATTGCTCTTATGTGAATCAGATTCAATATGGCGGGCAGGGAGCGCCCCCTTAACTAGCACTTTAATTTAATACGAAACTTGGCCAATGATTATACTAAACATTTTCCCACAACTTCCCCGGAACGTTCCCTGAAAGTGGTCTATAGGCACCAAATACTTAATAGATAGCTTAGTCAAACCCCAAGTAAAGGTGTAAAATTACATCCTTCTGCATTTTTTTCGTTAAACGAGTATAAAGCCGTTCTGACACTTTTTGAAGGCCTTATTCGATTCAACGAATACGTGATGTTCTTTTTTTAAAAATCTCTGGAAATAGTAATTTGAAACTTTTTACGTATGAGAAAAAAGTAACTTTACCGCAACCATTTAAAGCAATTGCGTCGTACTTTTGGTATTTTTCTCTTCCTTGGTGTCTTTATACTTTATGCCATTGAGACTAGTGAAGGCTATAGAGCAGCCAATAACTAGAGTTTAGCCTGCGTCACTAAATTGCAACACAGATTTTATACCGATGTCTAAAGCCTCCCATACACTATCCAACTTGATCGGATGGCAGACTGGGTTAGGCTGGGGTTTGATAGTGTGTGGGTACGGGCGAACAGCACCGCACCGAGTTGGCCGAACATCTGGTTAACCATCTCGGCCATAAACACGCGCCAATCGGGGGACAACAAATGTTCTACGCACCTAGTTGGACAATGTGTGGGCACACCAAACCGGACCTAGGGTTCGCGGCAGACAATCGACTGACTCCCTTCAGTCCCCACAGAAACGCTTCTTGTTTATGGCAGATATCGTCAAAGAATTACCACAACAGGCAAAAGAGGGATTCGGCTAAGTAAGAGCTTCTAGAATTCACGAAAAAAACAATACCTGAGGCCACATTGGGTTTAGTAAAGAAACGAATCGATAACATTCGGAGCTGCTTCAGAAGAGAATTTGCCAAAGTACAAGCCTCCAAACCTGATGGTACAAGAACCTCTGATGGTAAAGAAGATTCGTACTCAGAATACTACGGTTGAAACTCAAAGGGAAAATTTGAAAAACACAGCGATTACAGCTCTACAACAGAATGAAGATGAATATGATGTACTTGGAATTGTAGTGGAGCTTAGTTCCGAAAGACGACAGGGAATTCAGAGAATCTTCGTAGAGAAACTTATCAATGACGTTATGTACAAGGGTTGATACGAAACTGGTTCGATAGTGTGTAGGGGCGTGACGCACCTGAATTTTGTCGTCCAAACATCTTACATAGAGCCATGTGCGGCCGACCCAATAGTGTACGGAGAATCATCGCTGACCGAACATTTGAGCGTCCCAACTTCGAGGAAACCTGGTATGGTCCTGGTTCGTCGCACCGAGTTTTATTGTGTACGGGGGGCTTAACTTGGAAAAAGCAAAGTCAAAACCGACCGCCCAATATTACAACGTTAAACGGCTCCTCCTTCGTCATCACGTTGATTTGGCAACACTGCTCAGCTGTGGAAGTTCACTATGTGTATAGTGTAATGTATTAACTTTGAAATTTTGGCGCCAACACCTTCCAGCAAGAAGCATGTTCTCTGGATAAATCATTATTACTCTGGAGTTGGTGATACCAACGGTGGCAAACTTTAGCGACCGTACTAACCATTATACAACGCAGCTCCTTTCACATACTTCCCATCTTGTTTCGTTTACATTCTTCTTCTTCTTGCTCTAATCAAAATTAACTACTTACGTAGGCATTTCCTCGACTGACATAGTTACACTAATCAGCTGGTCATGTTTAACGGCTGTGCGATTTATCGCCTGATTTAATTTCCCAATTGTAACAACACAACAACGAATGAGTAATCTACTAACACAAAGTGCAACAACAATTCCAAAGCAAATGCGATGGTATAGTGGTTATCGTTTATCAGCGGATATACTGGTTGCAATCAGTCTCGAGTCTCGACAATAACCGCGGCTTGTGTGTAATTTCCAGCCTCACGATACCTTGTGATGGAAATGTTAAGGTTTACATTAAGAGCAATGTACAGTAAAAGGAATTACACTATTTTACTGTTTATGAGGGGTTTGTATGTGTAATAATAATAATAATAAAGATTTATTTTATAATGAGAATATTACATTTCTTTTTGACCAGCACTAGCACAATGGGTTTTTATCGTCTGCCGGTTGGTAGACTATAGATTTTCTTACTGTAACATATCTAGCTATATTGGTTTCATGCAAGATATTTTAGCATAACGCTGACA
>JAGFPH010001278.1:264891-283594 GCA_018207615.1 Philaenus spumarius
TGGCGTGCGAACCATTTTGCAGCTATTCAGCACCGTCGCGAATAGACCTATTTCCCAAATTGTTGGTCGAAACCCTAAAATATCGGTCTATAAACTTAATTTTGGAAATTTGCTCAACTCACGTCAGCGGTTCAGCTGCGTGGTCGAATTATTCTATAACTCAAAGTACTGGTTCTTTAAGCTTTTTAGCGAATTTCCATAGGAAAAATAAGCTATTGCAGTGGCCCTTATGGTAGGACCCAATGTCGGGAGTAGCAACTGAGCACCGATCATGGTCCCCAGAGCACGTTTTAGGGTGTCATTAAATGTCATATATAATTATGTGTACGCACTCTAGCGGTCGCATTTTAAGTCCGATTTGTTTCAAATTTGGTACACATGTTGGTTGTCTACAAGTTTGGACCAAATCTTAAAATACGGCCGTTAGAGTGTGAAGACATAAATATACATACATGTATTTGCAATTTTTAATGACACCCTAAAACGTGTTCTGGAGAACATGATCGATGCCCAATAAACTATTCCTTAGACCTCACCATAAGATTCACTGCATAGTTCATTTTTCCTATGGAAATTCCCCAATAAATATATAAACGCAAGCACAGATAATGATAAATAAATAACTCGGGATACGAGTTGGTGCACAAGGGGTGTAGAGTCTAAAACATTAGCAAATACACATTTTGACGGAAAGCGACTTTACTGGTGTATTTCAATACGAAAAATAGATAGTTAGACTTGCTAAAAGTATATTTACAGACCTAGTAGCAAACAAATATACGAGTAATGGCATAATACCGCACAAACTCGTTGAGAACAGCTCGGGGCCGAGAGTTCTGTGATGCGGAAGTTGGGTATTATAGCCGCCGTGAACCTTGTCTTTTAACTTCTATAATTTGTTGACAACAAACTTGGATAATGTTATATACGGAAGACGTTAGAGCAATTAAAACCCAATCAGAACTGTAACATGGCGTCTCCTACGCCACGACCCGACCTTGTGGCACACCATTATTGCCTACAAAATTGATTTTAGGGAATTCCCGTTAGTAGGAACTAATCAATTATCAACTCAAACCGTGGAATAGGTTTTCCTTTACAAAATACAGGGTGTCCGGCTTCGACCGTCCGAAACTTTACGGGGTTTTTTGTCGGCTAAAACCAAGCAAATAATACAATATACGTGTGTCCAATCTCGATCTGTTTTCCGTCTGTATGTGGTTTTACAAATACCTTAATATCTCAGAAACGGTTTAAGAAATAACCATGGATCTTGGTATGAATATTGATCTAATTAGGGTACTTACAAAATTTGTTTTCCTGCAAAAATTCGTTTAAAAATGGCGGCAGTTGAAAAACTCCAATGTTAAATATCTAGAAACATATACATTTTACAAAAAAAAACCTTAAGTCACTTTAAAACTGTTTTAAGACAAATTCAACGGTATAACGGTTTTAATAACAGAGTCATAAATAAAGAAGAAAACTCGAATTTCAGGAAGCGGTTCAAAGCCATGTGGTGGATTCTACCGTGGGGTTGGCGTGCGAAGCACGCAATGCATTGTGCATTGAAGATACTCCCAATACGGGGGTTGGCGTGCAAAGCGCTCAATGCTTTTTGTGTTTAAGATACTACCAATACGGGGGTTGGCGTGCGAAGCACGCAATGTATTGTGTATTGAAGATAATCCCAATATTCGGAATGGCGTGCGAAACACGCAAAGCACTGTGTATTGAAGACAATCGCAATTTGCGGAATGGCGTGCGAAGCACGCAATGCATTGTGTATTGCAGATAATTACAATATGCGGAATGGCGTGCGAAGCACGTAATGCATTGTATATTGAAAATATTCCCAATATGTGGAATGGCGTGCGAAGCACTCAATGCTTTATGTGTTGAAGATAATAGCAATATGCGGAATGGCGTGCGAAGCACGCAGTGCATTATGTATTGCAGATAATCCCAATATGCGGAATGGCGTGCGAAGCACGCAATGCATTGTGTTTACAGATAATCCCAATATGCGGAATGCCGTGCGAAGCAAAAATATTTCCAATATGCGGAATGGCGTGCGAAGCACTCAATGCTTTATGTGTTGAAGATAATCGCAATATTCGGAATGGCGTGCGAAGAACGCAATGCATTGTGTATTGAATATACTCCCAATATGCGGAATGGCGTGCGAGGCACGTAATGAATTGTGTATTGAAGATACACCCAATATGCGGAATGGCGTGCGAAGAACGCATTGCATTGTGTATTGAAGATACTCCCAATATGCGGAATGGCGTGCGAAGCACGCAGTGCATTGTGTATTGAAGATACTCCCAATATGCGGAATGGCGTGCGAACCATTTTGCAGCTATTCAGCATCGTCGTGAATAGACCTATTTCCCAAATTGTTGGTTGAAACCCTGGTGGTTGAATGTTGGGCTTTTTATTACTATTTCATGTCAAAGATGTTAACTTGTGCCCTAAGTAGTTACTCTTCTGAAGACCCTCAAAGCGTATTTAACAGGAGGCGAGATCTGTTGATCTTGAAAACTGTTGATAAGGGGCGATAGTCGCGAGCACGGAAATGCGATTTAATCTGCGGCAAGATCGACTATTTTCACGATACTTACTTGAAACTTGATGTAATAAACCTCGATTTTAGTGTTTTGAAGTTGCATGAGCCTTGGTGAAGCTATGATATGCTTATTGGTGTTAATTAATATGTGTTGACAAAATTATGAAATTCATAAAATTCAATAAACTACTATATTCCAAATTTTGTTTTTAATTATTAATTTCTAATTATTGGGCATAAAAAAAGTTCACAAAATGTATAATAGGATCTCCTCTTCGTGAAAAAACTTTGAATCATAGATATATGCTTTCTCGCCCTGCGTTTCTGCTATGAGTCATCTACCGGACGTGCTCCAAACATAACCTTATCTTAAATCAGATGCTAGTTACCTTATGCTTTTACTTAATAGTATTTAGTTATATTCATACTCTTAGTTTTTATTCATCAGGGCCATATCTCCAAACATAGCCTTAAAGCAGATGCTAGATGAGCTTATGATTTTACTTAATAGGATTTAGTTGATAAGCATATTTTTAATTTTCATTGACACGTAAATGTCTACACTCTACACTTGATTCCACGTTCACCGTGCAGTACAGATCTTACGGGAGAATAGACATGCTACTACCATTACGGCGAACATCACGTTTATTGTCAGCATTATTGTGTTCTACGTGGACTGGCGATGCGGGCGACACCGGCGCACAGTGTGATATTTGTTGGATCTAGGAGGACAAAATTCAAATATGATAATGCTGATTGTTATTTGATTAGTTTCATTCAAAAAAGTGTTTTTAAAGACAATAGCATGTGGAACGTGGAAATTTGGTTGATTTAAAGCACGAGTACAAATTTTTAGCTTTACAAAATATGCCTTTTTTTTAATGAACGATAATTAAATAAGAGTCAAACATTTTAATTACAAAACTATAGATAATCCAGTAGCTATTCTATTTTTATTTTACGTAATTATACTAAACTTAAACATTTCAAACGAAAAATAAAAAGTTGATACGGTTTAATATTTTATAAAACTTGATAATTGTAAAACAATGCATGACTTAAAAATTACTAAATTACAAAATAATTAATTACATTTTAAAATACACTGGAATTTGTAACCTTAGAAAATGTATAACAAACTGTAACGACTAACCACTAAATTACTAATAAAAATAAAAGAAAACACTCAATGATACAGCTAAAATAATTAGTTTTAAAGTGTTTGTCATGACTTTATGTGAACATTGTTATTGTACGGATTGTACTTCGTACATCCGATAAAATACGTATATTACTGTATACCTGTCGTTATAAATAATGTGTCTGAAATAAATAGCTAAAAGGGATTAAATGAAGTGAAAAACTTAAATAACAAATAAATGTATTTGTTGACGTGTACATATCGTACCGAAATATCTATCGGCTGAGGTGGTGAGTCAATCACTTTCAGATGAGGATTCTCCTTCGCTATCATCATCGTTGTAGCCGCAGTCCAAAAGTTCTGCACGAAGCAAAGGTATTACATCTCGTGAGAGAACTTTCTTAGAACGTCTTCTAGGGATGTGTCTTTTTGCTGCAATTAATGGATCTGATGATATGAGGAGTCGATGTATTCGCAGATCTGTATTCGTAGATATTCTGGAGGATTTTCTCGTGAATAACTCCCGGTACTTCCTGTTGTCCTTGTTTCGTTATTCTTGCGCCTCCTCAGAAAGCTGGCCAATAGGAATAATACAAGACCGTATTACTGCTGCACCATGACACAATATTTTGTGAACGGAACTCTGCATAAGGTACCATTGGTAATTTTCCAAGTACAAGTCCAATGTTTATTTCGTGTAAGTTTCAAAGGCGTCTGAGTATATAGAGTACCCACAATTCAGAGCCTCTAATATTACTTGAAATCTTTTTATCAAACGGGAGTCGATTTCAGTTATTTCTTCTGATTTATCAGCGTTACAGAAAAATCGACGCGCAGTGTTCCCGTCATTAGTGTTGCCTGCTTGTTGTGTAGGCATATCTACTAGGAGACCCATTTCATGTTTAAATGTCTCCTGAATATGCTTTTTTCTGTCATTAACAATTTTTAATCAATTAAAGATTGCATACAGATGTCTACTCTATTTTCATTTATGATGATTAGATGGATAACATTGCAATTTTGCTTCTTTGATAGCACTATAAGAGGGGTAAATGTTTTTTACAAACCTGTTTCCTTGCTCTCTAATTACACAATATTGGTTCGTCGATAGATTCGCATTAATCATTAAGGCTCTTCTTTACCTTGAAGAAAACTCCCGAGTGTACAGTATGATTTCAATGCAAAAGGCCTAACTCAAGCCGCAAAATCATTGAAACATGCATTCGTAATACCGTGTTTCGGATTCTATTTATAAATTAATAATCTGGGAAACTACTTTATGTTATAAAGAAGGCTTTATATTTTTTACGTGTTACCTTAAAATATGGAAATTATTGCTTAAAACTGCCAAAAAATGCGTTAAAAATAATCGTTTTTTACTCATTTAAACGTTTGATTAAAAGGAGTTGCCGACGATTTCTTTTAATTATGAGGTATAAGACAAAAGCACAAAGCCTTTAAGAACAATTTAAGTTGTTTCACAACTTTTTAGGTTGAAAAACGGCGTCCGAAACACGGTAATACGAAGTGCATATTTTTGCTGTTTTACGCAAGGTATAGAAGACCCTTAAGGCAAGTGCCTCGTCTGAAGTTAGTTTTCCCTCTTTTGGCTATACATCAATTCTGCAATGCTTTATCTTAGTTCCTCGTTGTGGCGAAGATTCAAAAAGTTCCTTAACTATTGTTGCTGAATCACATTTTCCTTCTTGGAATAGTTTTGATTCGGCAATTACAGCTATTTTGTCTGATGTTTTATTTTGCAACAACTCTTTTGTTTTCCTGCGCTTAGTCTTATCGCAACATTCAGAAAATTATTTCGGTGGCCTTCCATGGGTAGACGTACCGGAGGTTGATGTCTGAGTTCCCAAAACACTTATGGGAAAATTTGAATAGCCTTTAAGCCATGTATCATTAATTTTTTAAAACGTTGCTCGGGTTCTGTGGCATTTTTGCCATCGAATGTCAATCTGCTGACACAGACTTCTTAAAATACTGTTTACTTGTGAAGAAATTTCATCACTTAAATCCAAATCACCATATGAGTTTATTACATATGAAAATAAACCGTCAAATCTGTTTTCTTTATTGTTTTGACACCATATTTCGAAGCGCTTCAATTTTGGGTTGATGTTATCTATTTTTAAATAAATTAAAATTCACATAAAAGGCAGGTATAGGCAGCCAAATTTGGTATATTCTACTAAAGAAACGTTTATATTTTAACACACGACTAACCAGTTCACCATATTTTACCATATAGTAAAGATTTTCCTAGATAAATATAAAATTTAAAGAAGTTCACACTAAATTTACACACAACTTGAAAACACTCGCTGCCCTAAAAGAAAATTAACTCATTAACCAGAAAAAATCGCTAAACCTCACAAAAACATGACAGAATAAACTGACAAATAGCTGGTCAGTTAATTGTAAACTGCACAGTTTGAGACGCACCTGTAAACTGATGTTCAATCGAAGCGGTGGAAGAATGAGCAATTGTATCTGAATCAGATAAGATAAAATAATGCCCCATCCATCAATAGAGGGGCTATCATAAACAAATATAATATTTTCGAGTAATTTCAGATGTTTTTAATCTAGAGATAACAATTTCAAAGGGTTTATTTTGCCTTCAGAATTTTATTAAAATCCCCCTAGATTGTTAAAATAACACACTGTGCGGCGGTCATATCCTTGAGCTGACCACTTTCACCATGTTCTCTAAAGAGAAAAGACGTAAGTTGATGCTTTTGGACAGTTCGGTGTTGATAAAAAGGAAGACAATTATTGGACGACGTGGAAGAAATTTCTATACATAAAATCGAAAACCCACTCACTCACCGACTGACTGACTGACTGATCACAGTATCTCAAAAACCATACTACCAAGGAATTTGAAATTTGGTACACATATTGCTCATAAGCACTAGAGGCGCACTACGAAAGGATTTTAAAATATTTGCCATGTAAGGGTTGAAGCAACCCCTAAAACAATAAATATTGTTTCTTATATATCTTAAAAACCCTACCATCTGGGAACGTGAAATTTGGTACACGTATTTGTCATAGGGGCTAGAGGCGCAAAAAGAAAGGATTTTAAAATATTTGTCCTATAAGGGTTAAAACAACCCCTAAAACAATAAATATTGTTTGTTATATATTTCAAAACCCCTACCGCCTAGGAAAGTGAAATTTGGTACAAGTATTTATTTGGCGTCTTCATAGGCACTAGAGGCGCATTAAGACAGAATTTTAAAATATTTGTCCTTCAAGGGTTGAAACAACCCCTAAAACAATAAACATTGTTTGTTTTACTTTCCTTAAAGCTATAAAGCTGAAATTTTGAACATTTATTTCTTACAAGATACATATATAAAAAAAATAAATAAACCAGTTTTACGTTTTATCACGTTCTGCTATGGGGTGAAATTTAGGAACAACTGAACAACCCCTACATCTATAATTATTAATTTAATACTGCCAAGGAACGTGAAATATTTGGTACACATATTGCTCATAGGTGCTAGAACCGCACTAAAATATGATTTTTAAATATTTGGCCTTTAAGAGTTGAAACATCCCGTAAAACCATAAATTTTGTTTATTTACTTTCTTTAAAGCTGAAATGTTTTACATTTATTTCTTACATACACATATAAAAAGTAAATGAGTTTTATATTTTGTTAAGTGCTGCTAGAGGTGAAAATGTGATAACAACCCCTAAAAACAATAAATATTTATTTTTATACTTTCCTTAAAGCTATAGAGCTGAAATTTTGTACATTTATTTCTTACAAGATACATTTAAAAAAATAAACCAGTTTTACATTTTGTTACGTGCTGTTAAGGGTTGAAAATGGAATAACTACCCCTAAAAACAATAAATATGAATTGGTATTCTTTCCTTAAAGCTAGAGAGCTAAATTTGGCACTTATTCATTTTAAGAAAATATTTCAGACGTAAGCTGATAAAAACAATCCCGATCTATACATTCGTGGGTGATCTGCAAACATCTAGCTAAGACTGTGATTTATCTGTTGAAAAAGAAGACGCTCTTCACTCTGGTTTAAAAAATTTTTTTATTGATTAATTTATTCGGCACACAAACCGTGACGAAGACGATTGACGGGCAGGCAGTGAACAATACATACCAAACCAATTGAAAATACATGTTATAATTCACTGTCGTGAAATAATAGATGAAAGAAAACTTGGGGAAAGTATTACAATTAATTATGCATCATAGTGATGAAAAAAACAAATTCTCTGTAGGGAAGCACGGGTATTCAGCTAGTGTTATTTATAAAGAAAGACCAGTATATGGAGAGTTTCATCACCTTAACAGAAGATTGCGGCAGTACCCGGAATGATTTCGTAACTACACGAGAATGGCAATACTAATGAATTACACGATAAAACGGACATAATGAACACAAGAACTCACACAGACATGAACTGCACTGCAATGCTTGCTTCTAATCACAGATCGCTGACATCGGTGGTGCCGTCTGAATCGTTGGCGCGACGCGACACGGTCTACAGCAACGACAAAAGACAAACTGATTTGAAATTTTGAAATTTGGTCGCATCAGCAGCTCCAGTGCATTTACATTAGTTTGTTAATTCAAAAATCACTTGGCCGCTCTGGTCGCTCGTGTCGCGTCGCTCTTGACGCCCACGTAGGAATCGGCCTAAGTAGGCCTATTATTCTTTAATTTCAATTAATCAGTATAGTAAACAATCGCCTATATTTTATCAGTTTAGGAGACAGTTGCCAAATTGTTTGTATCTTCATTATAATTTACACTTATTGTTAGCATTTGATTTAAGGAATACAGAATTGAACTCAACTGAACAATTAATTGACTATTATCAAACATTGAAGCAAAGTTACACATCTTTGCAGGGTTATCTTAACAGATTTTTGTAGGGTTATCTTAAAGCTCGGATCCCTAAATTCAAAACGGCCAAGTTGGGTACCAATTTCAATGTTAAATACCCTAAACATACCTTCAATATTAAGCATATTGTTGTGTTATTTTTGTCAAAAAACCAAGAGCTTGCCACGCGCAAACCTCTCTTTTTCGGGATCGCAAGGTTTTCGCCCCACGTTCGGGAGCCACTTGCCACGCGCAAACCTCCCTACCCTCTTAATTTCTTCAATAAACACAACCTTTTGTTGTTAACTTTACACTTTCCCTCATCAAATAACACCCAAGTGTTTTCAGGCCTTATTTGACGTTGTTCCGTTGTACTACCTACCCCGTTAGAACAATTTGAGAGGTTTGGCGAGGGCAAGAAAAGGAAAACTTTTTGTTTCCTATTCTTAAGTTTTTTAAATTTAAATTAGTTAGACCTTTTTTGTCTTTTGTGTAGTACACTAGCTCAATTCTAGACTCTTTTTCGGGATCGTTCCCTTTGGAGTTAAATTTGTAGTGATCCGTGAATAACTCACCTGCTGACTTAATTACACTAGAGCACTTAATGGTTTTAGGATTAATTTGATTGGATTTGTAAATTATATATTCAAAAATTTTCTATTGAAAACACAAAAACGATTTATTAATTAACATAAATCCATTAACTTTGAAACAACAAATTATTATTTTCAAAAGCACAATGAAATTTATTAATCTTTAACTTATAATTACATATATTGAAAAGTAGCAAAGTGATTAATTAATTTATTAATTAAAATTTGTATATTAATGATTATATTATTTACATACGACGATTTGCCATTGTGAGTAATGAAATTTACTAAACGAGTTTACTTTATTCAATTTCCCCAGAATCTACTTGAATTTATTTATTTAGTTTATTTTAATTTATTTATTATTTTGTAAAAAAGGGATTTATTTAAAATTATAAGTAACAATGATCGTTTGCCACTTACAGAACACAAGAAGTTCGACGCGTAATTCCTTCTATCGATTTCCAGCGATTTAAAGTTGTTCTCCTTGGTCCCCAGAATGGTTTCTTCGGCTTACAGTTGTCTTCTCCTAGACTTAATTAAAGTTGTCCTCTCCCAGTTGATTGTAGTATCTTTTGGCAAGATAGGCCGTTTATATGGATATTCTTCTCCCGAAATTATCACGACCCGACTTAGCTTTAGGCCGGAGCTAGAAACGTAACGCACCCCGAGAACTGATCGCCCTTTGACTTTCTCTAAGTACCCTCGGAGCTTGGTCAGATGTCTTCTCGTCGGCGTTCCGTGCTAAACTGATGTTAAAGGGGATGCAGGCTTCTATCGTCGACTTTTTTCTTGTCAAACCAGCATCTTCCTCTATGTAACAAGAAATCCTGGTTTCTTGCTTTAGAAATATATTTTTTGGTCTTAATATATTTCCTGATTTATTTGATGAATTTTAGTGCCTTTATTTCCCATTGATTAGGCCTAATTTAATTATTATCTTCATTTATTGAATTTCAATGTTTTGCTCTTCGTAGTGGATCCGGTGACGTCACTTCCCCTCGCAGCCTGGGCCTTGTGTGCCTGTATGAACTTGTCGATTGACAATTTTTGCATTGATTTCACCCAAACTCTATAACTTCTTTTTGCGTGGTCGGATTTTGATTTTGTTGACTTCTATGGATTGGTTGACGTTTTCTGGTTTCCCTGGAATTCGAATGGTGTTTCTACTCCTCTTCCTTCTTGAGTTATAGACTTCGTTAGTTTTGCTTAAATTTTGAAATTTATTTCCTGTAAATTTGAAATTTTCCATTTTTTCTTGCTTGTATCCTCTTCGGTTGGTCTTGAAACGCTTAAATCTGGTGTTGGTTTTTTGATAGCTTGTTTGGTTGTCTAGTTATTCAGCTTGATGTTACTCTAATTGGCTTCGTTTGGTTTTCGGCGTCTCATTCCCCCCCTTTAACGCTCTTTTCATATCTCACATGGCATTACAATTTATTACACACACATATACCCTATTTTATCAATATTTCCCTTTAATTAATCTCCCTTGTATTTATTATGAATTAATAAAAATTTTTATTAATTTATTTTATCTTTACAAAACTATTTATTTATTTATATTGAATTTTGGCTTGATTATGCCCTATTATTGACTCTATTAAATGCTATTTTTTATGATTTAATTACATTTGAACTTTATGAGTTATTAGCCTTTTTATGCCCAAGAATGACTTTACACTTTATTTTTTAGCTATAAAACTTTATAACTTTATATTTTTTATTACTTTATTTTCTTAACCCCTTTTAACTCTACAAATGACTCTACTTTGTTTTTGGATTTTATTCAAATTCTGCAAAATCGATTTGTTTACGCTTACATTTTTGTCTATAACTTTTTAACAAATTATCATAACAAAATTATTTTTATTACTCCTTGCTTATTTAATTCTCCTTTTAACATAAATCTAATAATAACAACTTTTTTTTATAAAATTACAAACCCCTATCTTTCAATGCTAATTCATTTCTACCAAATTTAGACAAGACTGGACAAGTCAATTCCTGTCAGGTCCTGCAAGGTTTTGGCTTGGTCTTGTCGCTAAAGCCTACGTCATCGTCTGCACTTATTTAACTAACACAATTTCAAAAACTATTACTAAATACTATTTTCACATTGGAAACTACTTTTTTATCTTAATTTTGGGCTTTTCTGACACCCTTTGGCTTTAATCCTTTGTTATTTTGACTTTGAATTTATTTTAATTAATGTAATTAATTAACCCCAATTGGATCGGTCAATTGGCCGTTCCAAGCTGTAATTTTTTTCTTAAAGTAAAATAGATTGTGGGTGTTGATTGCTAAAGTTTTTTGCAATATCTCTTTTTTCAACTGAGTAAAAATTTAATAAAGTTTCCTACTTTTTTTCTGTTTATATCATACGTTTATGAAAACAATAAAACGGTTTTTGAAAATGTATTCAGCAATCGACATCCGCATGTGACAGTGCTTCAAAATGAAACCAAATTTTTAAATTTATTCCAAGAGTTAACGGATAAAAAGACTTATTTCTGTAGCATTGCTCTCATGGGAATCAAATTCAATATGGCGGACAGGGTAGCCTCCCCTTAACGCTCGACCGATTGAGTGCGATACAATAAATACTGTGCAAAGCTGAAAGTAAACAATATTTGGCAGATGATGCGGCCTTCGTGTGAGACCGGTCAATAGCTTCGTCGTGGCATAGCTCCAACATTATTTCGGTTCAATAGTAAATATTATCTGTTGAACGTTGTACTAATTCATCTTGTCTTGTAATGCACTACAGAACCATCACGTGGTCGACCGATGCATCTGCGCTTTCAATGCATTTTACTTATCTAAATCTTTGCACGCTTTGTGATAGTGGGTGAATACACAGTCGGACAACGAACAGACGACCTTTTAACAATCATATGACAATGCAACAAAACAGAACTTGCACTTGTAGTAGAGACCTCTTTGGAAAGCAGTTTGATAACGCATGCGTACTACAGCTGAAAACATATTAAATTCGTATCCATCCCTTAAAATGTTTCAGAACGTACTAAAATATTAATAAATTAGCCTCAATTATCAATTATTAATCGATCACATATATTATTTCTCAAGGCCATTTTTTTGTCAGTACGACATAACTTTCTTAATACATTATCAAATTACATGAATGAGGCATCATTTTAAAGCTTTCCTTAACCACTACACCTGAAAAATATACAAAATACAATTGTACGAAAAAAAAAAATAATCCGAAAGTAACAGTGATGTAAGATCAAGTAAGTTGTAGGGATATTTTCCTGGCGTTGGCAACACTGATGATAACAATACCCAGCTGGAGAGCTGCCGTTAGGCCTCTACATTGCTATTTTTAATTAATTGTATATTTAGTATCGTATAGTATACGCACTATACGATACTAAATATACGGTGTGTACTTTAATTAAGTGGGATTTACGTAAGTTAGAATGCGAATTCTTCGCACGGGTCAACTAGTTAATTATTATTCGATTACGCAGTTGAACCACTGACGTGAATTAAAAGAATTTCCAAAAAAAATAAGTTGATATGTTTAAAGGCTTCAACTATGTTGGGAAATTGGTCTACTCACGATGGAAATTGAATAACTGACTGCCTGTACGAAACACATTAGTAGAATTTCTTTCCATATCAGTACTCAGCTCCGGCTCACACGTGGTTCGTTCCAGAAACTAGCTTTGTGAGTTTGCACCTCGACCTTGCGACCTCGGAGTATTAACTGCTTCGCTTTGCTCGCAGCGGACAAACTCGCTTCGCGAGGTAAATAATATCACTTGCTTTTATGGTATTTTAAGTTTTAATCGATTTTGGGAAAACCAGACGGGCTATAAAGTTGTGTAAAAAAAACACAACTGTATAGTGAGCGTATGTGATGTGATGGTGAAAGTGAAGCGACAACTGTTATTTCGGAAACGGTACGTCTTAGAACTGTGATTCAAATGTGTTTTTATTCGTCTAAGTAGGACGAAAAAATGAGCCATCATTCGATAATGTAGGCCTAATGTATCAATTGATTGCAAATTATAGTGTGAGACAGAATTTCTTGGCATAGTAGGCGGATGCCGTCAGTCCCGGGTGCCCGCTTCTAACAAATACACAGTTTGTCAATAGGTGATCAGGACGGTCCGTTCTACCTGAGGGATGTCTCTCTACGTTTTGAGGCAACTATACACAATAATCTCATACATTTATTTTTTAGCTAAACCAACCACAAAAAAGTTGCATTTTAGTACAAACATTCTCACAAAAATGTACTTACGGTCCAAAGACGTGCTTCCGGTTGTTTGATTTGTTTTTCTAACGAACTAGTCCGATCGACTTAGAAAACCAACATAAAATTTGGAAAAAATCTGACTTAAAATGCTGCCGTTAGATTGCGAACATACATACAGTTTTTAATGACACCCGAAAATATGTTCTGGGGATCATGATGGTGCTCATTTACTACTTCCGACTTTAGGTCTCGCCGTAAGGGTCACTGCAATAGCTCATCTTTCCTACGGAAATTTGTCGATAAAACCAGACACGATTACTAAAGTAATTGATTACGTGAAACAAATTTCATGAAACTTTTTCATATATGTCGCATAACAAAATACCATTAACGAAGGCTTACAAAATATTATGATTGAAGATTTACAGAGGTTTTACCTAGCTTCATATGAAATAATCCTTCATAGACACCCTTGGGTAAATGATGAAATGAACAGTGTTCCCGGATGGAATTACTTCACAGATGAAGAATAATCACAAAAACTAACAACTATATATATATATACTGGTTTTTATAACAACTATGGGATACACAAATAAAGATTCAACCGACTAAAAATAAGTACCACCAAATAGGTGTAGGTAGTCATCTTAGAAAAACAAGATAAATGCATTAATCACAAAATTTAAGAAAAATAAAATTTTCTGAACACTCTCAGTAGGTCGAAACGTTCGAATCGCTGGACATCACATTTTCCATATTCGGAACGATGTTTTATCAATTTTTCCACATTCGAAAATTTATATTCCATCACATTTTCCACATTCGGAAAGATTTATATAACTTTTTCACCTAAGAAAAGATATTCCATCACATTTTCCACACTGGAAAGATATACATCGCTTTTCCACCTTCGAAAAGATATTCTGTCACATTTTTCACATTCGGAAAGCCGTTTTTTCATATTTTCCACCTTCGGCAAGATGTTTTATCAATTTTTTCACATTCGAAAATATATTCCATCACAATTTCCACAAGCGGAAAGATGTATATCGCTTCGAAAGCTATTCCACCTTCGAAAGATATTCTGTCACATTTTTCACAATCGGAAATCTGTTTTATCACATTTTCCAACTTCGGCAAGATATTGTATCACTTTTTCCACCTTCGAAAGATATTCTGCCACATTTTTCACATTCGGAAAGCTATTTTATCACTTTTTGCACCCTCGAAAAGATGTTTTTCGACCTTCGTTAAGACGTAAGCGTTTATTTATTATTTTTAAATGTGTCTGAGTTTGTCCTGTGTATAAGTGTTTATTGTGTAATATATTTAATGTGTAACATTTGATAAAGACTGAATGAAAAAGTCGAAACGCGTCATGTGAAAGAAAATACGAAAAAGTTAGAATTCATAAGGATTACTCGACAGGGCCGTCAAAAAAAGTATTTATTGCAATTCTTAGAGGACAAAAATGGCTCTGAAGATGTGCTCAAAACATTAGTCAAAGTTGCATTAAAATTCGATAAGAAGTTATGAGTTAAATCTGTATAATTTCGAGTTTACCGTGTTCCAACATTCAACGCGCGCACTTTGCACTCAGTGATAATATTCTAAACGACTTGTTTATCAGTCACTAGTTACGTCTATCCACAGCTCGTCATAATTACAACCAGAGAGTTTACAATGGACTCAATTTGTTAGGAACAAACCATTCATAAAAAAAGCTATAAAGATATAACTTCAATGATGAAATTAATGGAACTTATGACACTCGATATGGTCTGCTTAGTCAGTGCGGCGTTGCCAAACCTACGGTATAAACTTTTAAAGTTTGATAAGTGCAGTGAATGTGGCAACATAAGATATCGAAGCGGCAGTGATAATGGTATATTTTCCTAGCCGAAATTATATTTGTTTACATTAACTGTAGTTTTTCTGTTGCAAAAAAATTGTTAATTTATACAGGGACGATCCCACCCAGCTCGCGATAAAATTTAACGTAATCTACAGTTTAGGTAAAATGTTTTAGTTCCAAGTCCGGAGATGTAATTTGGGTTGTTCCTATTCCAGGGTTCCCACCGAATTTTGGCAATTCATTCCCTGACTTTCTCCGATTTATTTAACTTCCCCGTTCAATTCACGGCAATTTTGAAATTATCTTGCTGCAACACTAGCATTACATCAATTCTATTCCATACAGGGTGACCAGATACAATTGTAAAATGGAGGACATTTATGTCAAGAAAGGAGGACATTTGTCAAAAAAGGAGGATAAAGGAAAAACTGAGTAAAAACACCAAACAAAAGTTTTTTATTAGTATACTAATACCATTAAAAATCAAACAGACGTTTTAAAAATATTAAGAAGGTTAATTAGGTAAAAATAGATTAAATTGATGGTTAAACAAATAAAAGAGCACTGTGGCGACAAAATCACACTGATTTAAATAAAAACCAGAACCACAAACCAAGGAACATAAACAATAACTAAACAACTAAATTGTAAGTTATGTTTAATACGTTACCCTTATGTACATTTCGATGACATGGTCATCATCCTCAGAGGGTTTTAACACTACTGGGGCAAAGAGTAGTGTTAGAACCCTCTGAGGATGATGAAAATGTCATCGAAAGTACATAAGCGTAACGTATTAAACCTAACTTAAAATTTAGTTGTTTAGTTATTGTTTTTGTTCTTTGTTTTGTGGTTCGGGTTTTAATTTAAATCAGTGTAAATTGATGGTAAACAATCCTAAATTGCTGTTAATACAGGCCTTCTAACTGTGTAGATACAGTCCGTAAAATATGTGTATTAGGACCTATAGATTGATTACCTCGTTACAAGTACTTCGGGCTTGAAGAGATTTCCCTCAACAAATCCGGGTTGAACAGGGCAGCCACCACGCTCTACGGGAAATTAATATTTCCCTTGGCCTCATCGAAAGAAAATGCAAAACCCATGCCATACCGTGCCGTGTCGTGCTCGTTTAGTCCAATCGGTTTTTTTGTACGTATTCTGTTGTTTTGTACATATACTGTGATTTGTACCTGTAAATGCCGGACATTTTCCACATTTCACGAAAGCCGGGAGGACAGAGGTTAAAAAGGAGGACATGTCCTCCAGAAGCCGGACGTCTAGTCACCCTGATTCCAAACATTTCCGCCTCCTCAGCCGTACTGTAGGAAAGACAACCATACTCACCATCCACGAAAGCCAAACCAGGTGTTTTTTAGTATATTGCCCCAGGAAGAACAGATATAATTAAACATAATTCGATCACGCAGCTGAACCGCTGACGAGAGTTAATTTCCAAAATTAAGTTTATCATATGTTTTACGGTTCCAACTATTTGGGAAATTGGTCTACTAACGAAGGCGCTGTGTGGCTGCCTCCGTGTACGAAATATAGGCCTATTAGTAGAATTTGTTTACACCTCAGCCTCCAGCTCCGGATCACAAACTGAACCGTCCGCTTGCAGCGAAAACATTCCCTTTGGTACGTTTACGTTTTGATCGATTTCGGGGGATCCAGACGGGCTACAAGGTTGTGTAAAAATACAAAATGTGTAGGATAAGCTCGTATATTATTTATTTAGATAAAACCCCAAACAAATTTCATTCAAGTACGAAAAATCTAAAACAAATTTACTTACTGTCAAAAAAAAAAGAGCTTCCGATTGTAGGATTTTTTGACGAACAAACTCATTGAGCGACTTAGAAAAACAAAATTAGAGCAAATCGGTCGAAAAATGCGGCCGTTATAGTGCGAACACAAATCTATATATATAAAAGCGAAATACCACTGACTCACTCATCACGATTTCTCAAAAACTATCGAACAGATTGAAATGAAATTTGGTATGTAGCGTCCTCTAGGGCCATAGGTGCTCACTAAGAAATGGTTTGAAAAAATTCGAAATTTTAGGGGAGGTTTGGGGGGATCAAATTTATTAAAAAACGATTTCTTCAAAACTACCGAACGGATTGGAATGAAATTTGGTATGTAGCTTCCTCTAGGGCCATAGGTGCTTACTAAAAAAGGGTTTAAAAAAATTCGAAATTTTAGGGCGGTTTGGGGGGATCAAAGTTATTAAATCACGATTTCTTCAAAACTACCGAACGGATTGGAATGAAATTTGGTATGTAGCTTCCTCTAGGGCCATTAGTGTTCACTAAAAAGGGCTTTAAAAAATTGGAAATTTTAGGGGGGTTTGGGGGGTAAAAATTACTAAATCACGATTTCTTCAAAACTACCGAACGGATTGGAATGAAATTTGGTATATAGCTTCCTCTAGGGCCATAGGTTCTCGCTAACAAAGGATATGAAAAATTTCGAAATTATAGGAGGGGTTTGGGGGGGATCAAAGTTACTAAAATTATAATTTCAGATCTTTTATTATTATGACAATAGTGCTTTTATTATTTAAGATCTATATATATAAAAGCCAAATACCACTCACTGACTGAACACTTAAAAAGAATACAATTACGTTAAAAAGACTGAAAATACCAACCACCACGGGCAACGCCGTACGGGTCAGCTAGTACATATATATTTATACAAACACTTAATGACACCCCAAAACGTGATCTGAGGACAATGATCGGTGCTCATTGACAACTCCGACCTTAGGTCTGAAAATAAGAGTCACTGCAATAGCTCATCTTTCCTATGGAAATTCGCTAATAATTCGATCACGCAGCTGAACCGCTGAAGTGAGTGAACGAATTTTCAAAATTAAGTTTATATATTTGTAGTACAAGCTGCCGAAAAACTTTCTTCCATCTCCGGAAAAACAGCGCGTGTTGTGTTCTTCGTGGATTCGCAGGCCGCCATATCAGCGCTAACTAGTAATACCCCCACCGACTGTGAACAAACAATGAACGGACGAAAAGCCATGGCAGGCATGATTGAAGAAGGGTGTTACATTGTGCTGCAGACCGGCTAGCGAAAAAAACACGTTGCCACAGCCTGATAATCCCGTATCCCTATTGACAGCTAGAAGCCTGATTGAGTCATCTATCAACGGAAAAACAAAGGTAAGCCAAAAAGAAACGAGTGCCGGAAAGATATGGGAAGGCCTGGTGCACGAAGTGCTGATACTACATAGCCTACCGAGAGTAGAAGCTATTGCCAAATTCATACTACTTACGGGCCATGACTATCTGGAAGCCCACTTATGTAAAATAGGATTTGCAGCCTCGAAAATTTGCCCTCTTTGCAACATTCACAAAATGGACGGCCCACACCTTCAGAACTGCACAGCTCTGCAAGACGTGAA
>JAGFPH010001278.1:287952-299333 GCA_018207615.1 Philaenus spumarius
TATTTTCTACTATAGTGAACAAATATAGGCCATTGTCTTCTATAGTAGAAAATAAAAAATGTAGTCTATTTTCTACTATAGTGAAAAATAAAAAATGAAGTCTACTATAGTGAACAAATATAGGCCATTGTCTACTTTACTAAAAATAGGCAATTTTCTTCTATACTGAAAATATTGGCCATTGTCTACTTTACTGAAAAATAAAGACCATTGTCTTGTCTTCTATAGTTAAAAATAAATAAAAAATAATGTAATATATTGTCTACTATAGTGAAAAAATATATTCCATTGTCTACTTTACTGAAAATATAGGCCATTGTCTACTTTACTAAAAATATAGGCCATTGTCTACTTTACTGAAAAATATAGGCCATTGTCTTCTATAATGAAATATAAATAATGTAGTCTGTTGTCTACTACAGTGAAAAAATATATTCCATTGTCTACTTTACTAAAAAATAGGCCATTGTCTTCTGTACTAAAAAATATAGGCCATTGTCTACTTTACTGAAAAATATAGGCCATTGTCTACTTTATTGAAAAATATAGGCCAATGTCTACGTTACTGAAAATACAGGCCATTGCCTTCTATACTGAAAAATATAGGTCATTGTCTACTTTACTAAAATATATAGGCCATTGTCTACCACAGTGAAAAATAAAAATATATAGTCTGTTGTCTACTACAGTGAAAAAATATATTCCATTGTCTACTTTACTGAAAATATAGGCCATTGTCTTCTGTACTGAAAAATATACTTTACTGAAAAGTATAGGCCATTGTCTATCTTACTGAAAAATAAAGGCCACTGTCTTCTATACTGAAAAATTAAAAATATAGTTCTTCAATACTAAAAAATATTCAATGTTTTCCGTGAAGCGGAGATTCTGTAATATTTAAGCATTTCAATATATAATTTGTGTTTCTTCAACGCAGTTTTAGAATGAGTGTTCTGTGACACAAAATTCTGACAGTAGTTCTAGATAGTTTAAAGATTTCAAACATCTTCAATACAGACAATAACAAGTACAAGTCAAGGCTGGGCAAGTACCACGATGCGCGTAGACAGTCCAGCGCGGGGATGTTTGATTGACCTTGAGTGTCCAGTCTATCAGCTAACCAGCTGATATCCGATTCCGCCTTTAGTTCAGTCGCAGCTGAGATAGCTGGCTGTATGTGTTGTGTGTTGTGTGCAGTGCTCAATTCAGATGCTTTGTTTATACTTAATATATTGATAACATAACCTCTTGCAATTAGTGATTCACTCTTATTTGTGTAAATTTGATCATTTAAAATATTTGATTAAGAATTAGTTGAATATAGTGCCTTAATAGCGAATTGTACCATGTTATAAATATATGTTCCAATAAATGCAAACATTAGTCGCCAAATCGTATTGTGTGATTTACAAAATATAGAAATCAAAAATGATAGATTTTAGTTTTTTTAATAATTCGCGCGATTTTTCTATTTTATTATTATTTCCAATACTTCTTGAATCTATTGTTTTTAAACAACGCAATTCTTAAAAACATGATACTTATTTGTCACGCAAACAGTTGTACAGACAAATTTATTTTCAATTTTTAAAAACATAAAATATGTGATCTACTAATTAAATCGTCGAGGCCTAATTTAAGATTGTTTTCTTACTGTTTCCAATTTCCTGAATAGTTGAAAATATTTTAAATAAATAAATTACTTGATGTTTTAAATAAACCATTCTTGACATAGAATATTGTTCTTTCTTACACAAAAATTTATTTTTTAATTAAAAATGGAATATTTTTCAATATTGGACATGGATTTTTAATAATTTTTCAATAAAAAATGTAAATAAATTTAAAACGTTGTCATTATGTGATGTAAAAATCAAATTTATATTTTAATAAGGATGATTTTATAATTTATTTCCAATATTTCTTGAATAAATAATCGTTTTCAAACGGCTTAAAAAAAAAACTCTTGACAATTATGTAAAAAAATATTTTCAATTAAAATTGACAAGTGCGTTCAAATTTAAACAGGGATTTCTAATTATGTTGCTAAGAAAACAAGTTCACATTTGTTAAACGTTGTCCTATTTGAATACTGAAGTTTTAAAAACTATTTTACCATTTCCCCAGTATTCCGCGAACCAATAAATATAATTTAAACGACACTATTCTTGATAAATGACACTGTTCTTTGTAAAAATAACACTCTGAAAAAAGTGTCCACACACAAAAATAAGTTTTCTATAAAAATGTGTAATCTGTAAAAATTCGAACGTATATTTCTAAAATTAAACGTTTGTATAACGTCCTTTTGTGACCTACGTATCGAGTATTAGGGCGGTGTTCTAATTATTTTCTTAGTATCTTTAATATTTCTTGAACCTTTAGTCGAATTTTCGAATTTTAAATGACACTGTTCTTTCTAGTATACAAAATTCATATAGAAAACATAATTTTAAACTAAAAGGGGGAAACGTGTTCAAAATTTTTATATGGATTTATTTATTCTTTTGATAAGAATAATAATGTAAGTGATCTACATACATGCCTAAATCCATTTATAAATTACGAATATTTTTCAAGTTGTTTTATTAGACTAAGAGTAATAATATTTTTTGAACTGTCAAAAACCACCTCATTCATCACAAATGACACTGTTTTTGTCGCCAATAAATCTAAAAAAAATGCTTTTGTAAAATTTAGCCTTTAATAATGAATATTTTTCTAAGAATGTGAATATGTGAAATAGATCTAGGAATCGAAAACAATTAATTTGTAGGACTTTTCTTTGAACCGTTTTATTATTAATTCCAACGTGCATTGCACTGTTATAAACATTTTAAATCGAGACAACTTTCTCGTTTTTACTATTAGAAATAAAATTGTCTTCGGAAAACTAATTTGTCCGTTAAAAATAGTAGATAATATGTTTCAATTTAATTAACTTGCGTTATCATTATGTATGCAGTAGGCCTTTACTTCTGTTTTAGCGCATGAAATACTGACAGTTGTCGGTCATTGAAACTTTCTGAATTGTTATCTCTGTTAATCACTGTTACCCTTTTTCCACTTTTTATTGGCATCTTATTCCTTTTACTTACTCACTATACTATAATATAGAGAAAGTATAGTGATCGCAAAAAAATTGATGTTGAGATTTTTGTGGAAATATCCGTTTTGGGACCCCTGAGTTCAAAAACTGTTTTTTACAAAATGTCTGTCTGTATGTATAGTATACAAAGCTAGAGCGAAAACTATTCGATCGATTTCGAACAAATTTGCACCAGACATATCAAGTAGGACTGTATAGATGCACGATAAACGGTTTTGAACATTTTTGACAAACAACCCTCTTTTTTGCAAAAAAAGCCCAAAAAATCTGTTATTATTTTTTTATAAAAAAAACGGCTCTAACGATTTTGATCAAATTTGGCTTTTTTTTAGCCTTTAATGTACCCTACCATATGCAGAAAACCGTATCTTTCTAAAAATTCTCGTTTTGCTAATAATAATAATAATTAATAATAACTAATGAATTTTGTGGGTTTTTTGGCCATAAAGGGGGTTGTTTTTCAAAAAATTTCAAAACCTTTTTTCGTACATCATACAGGCCTAATTGACATGTTTGGTGCAAATTTGTTCGAAATCGATCGAATAGTTTTCACTTTAGGTAGCAATAATAATATTTATTATTTACTCTTCTACAATATGAAGTCACGGTTGGGTTTACAAACGGGGGTTGGCGTGCGAAGCACGCAATGCACTGTGTATTGATAATATTCCCAATATGCGGGTTGGCGTGCGAAGCACGCAATGCTCTGTGTATTAAAAATACTCCCAATACGGGGATGCACTGTGCGTCGGCCGCTTCTCATAGTGTTCAGTGTCAAGCTCACATGTGAACGTTTAATAATTTAAATATGTTTGTTAGAAAGTATGTGCCAGTTCCTGGTACCGTTTATTGCACCTAATTTAGTGTTGCCGTGATATTCTTCGAACCAACCACTAAAATTGTCTTAATTGGAGCGTTAGTTATTTTTGTCGGAATTAAAATTTTCTCGACACCTTTACAGAAAACGGTAGGCGTGTGCTCAATTAGTTCTAAATAGAAATTCGATTGTTTCAATATATATAGACGATTTTTAACGATTCTCTAACAACAAACTTATAGGCTATGCAATATAGACATTTTTTAGAAACTTGTAAGCGTTTGTTTGTTTGCTGGTTTCCTGACGAATCCCAATAAATTGATAATATTTCTAATGGTCAGTCACTATAGATGTCACGGAGATAATTTTAACGCGGTTTGAAAGGGTACAAGATACAGTTTGCTTTGTTGAGTGTTATTCAATTATTCAAATAAAGTAATTCGTCTTTATGAAAAGTGATTTTATCTGATAAATAGCATCGAGAACTCCTTAGGTAAGCCTATATTTCTTGGAATATGAGTTAGGTGGGATAACTGTTGGATAACATTAAACAAGTGTGATAGCCATCCCAGCAAGTGCAAGTGTAGTGAGATGATGTGGCCAGGGATGGATATGTACTGCCTACCCTCGGGATACAGCAATCCTATTTGCAGGGATTTAGTGTTGGCGGGTCTGGATACAAATCACGAGTAAGTTAAAGTATATTTTGTTTCTATAGTTAAGAGTTTACTGTGCGAATTACTTCTTGGTAGAAGCAGATTTCATCCAACCAACGGGAATCGTACGTTGTCGCCAATGTACAATTAATTGCATTATACTTCCCTACATAATAATTATATAATTTTACTGAAAGTATCTTTCTTTGGTATCTTCATTTCATGTAATTAATAGTTCGAGTTAACAAATTAAAAGATATATTTGGAGTCTTTTATGCTCAGTTGAAGAGTTTAGGGAATTTTAAATTATATGTCCCTTGTTGGCTGTAATTTCCAATGGTTCGGTCAGATGTTTTCGTATGGATGGATTGGTTATGGTACAATTTTTCTTGGGTTGGTTATAGCATCATTTTTTCTTGGGTTGGTTATAGCACCATTTTTTCTTGGGTTTGTTGTAGCACCATTTTTTCTTTGGTTGGTTATAGCACCAACTTTTCTTGTGTTGGTTGTAGCCTCATCTTTTCTTGGGTTTGTTAGTCTATAGAACCATTTTTTCTTGGGTTGGTTATAGGACCATTTTTTCTTGGGTTGGTTATAGCACCATTTTTCCTGGGTTGGTTGTATGATCATTTTTTCTTTGGTTGGTTATAGGCTCATTTTTTTTTGGGTTGGTTATATCACCATTTTTTCTTGGGTTGGTAATGATAATTTTTTCTTTGGTTGGTTATAGGACCATTTTTTATTTATGACTATAGTGTGTAATTTTGATTAATGAAATGAAAATGTTTGTTAGTTTTAGCACGCATCCATCCATCCTAAATGAAAAATAATATGGAATAAAATAATATGGGGTTTTGAAATGTTTTTATATATCGAATGATTTGTTACATAGAGGTTTAAACACTTATTATTTGTTAAATGGGAGTAGGGTTGAATTCGTTATATAGAGGTACGTTTCGCTATAATATAGAGGTTACCGTTGCAAAAATTCGTTATACAAAGGTAAATCATTTCTCCTGAAGGATTTAAATTAGTTACATTGAGGGTTTTACGTGCACTATTCCTTATGTAGAGGTATTTTTTTCATCGAGTATATACAGTTCAAGGGGATTTCAAAAACTACGCTACATCGAGGGATTCGTTATACGGAGGTTTGTTAACAACGAAAATACACCGTAGTACATTAACAAAAGAATAACTTGTTTACGTATATACAAAATAAGAAATATAAAGTGCCTTTATCTGAAATACAACTGACAAATGTTTTAACTTACGTCATACACTTACATACAAAAGGCCATTAATTCATGCATCCATATTATGTAGATGTAAGCTTTATTAATATAAACAAGTGTAGGTAAATCTTTTATCTTCCAAGGCTAACTGTGTAGGGGATTGCCGTTGTTAAAAAAAACAAACAAAAAGGAAAGTATACAGGGTGATTCAGCAAGAAACTGTGAAACTTTCAGGACGTGTTCTACTAGTAAAAATAAAGAAAAAAGTTCCTGTAAACATAGGTTCGGAAATGCTTCGTTTTACAGTTAGCCACAATTTTTTTTACAATACAGAAACGGGATCCATTCGACTGCTAGATAGTGACAATATTAGATGTCTCAACCACGCGAAGGATCAAACAGTCGATAGTAGACGCCATTCTGTCAAAGAAATTGACCAATAACAGACAACGAAAAGGATTCCATGATCGAAGACTACCTAGCAGTTGAAGACTACCTAACCTCATCCCTTTGATGTCATGCCAGGGGTGTGTCACAGACGAGTTTGATAGTGGAAGGGATTGGCTCCTCCCACTGCGAAGTGGACTACCGAGTGTTTGCAACATCTGCGAATTGGACTATCGAGTGTTTGAAGGCACCCCTACAGAAACAACAACTATAGTACGGAAAGAAATTATGTGTTAAGGGTTTTAGCCGATAACTCGGTTATCTTTTGAGCTACGGGAAAAAGGCGATGATAACCGCTAAGGGTGTTCACCTTAATAACAATAAAAAAAGCTACGGGAGAAATTAAAAAAAACAGTTTTGTTTGTTATTAAAAAAATTACCTTTTTTTTTGAAAATTAGCTGATTTATAGATATTTTACAATAGAAATCTAAAACGCCCACCATTTTGAAAATATATGAAATAGTTTTGTGCATGGGTAAAATATTTCATGCCAAATATCTATCCAAAACATGTATTTGCGTTCATATATTTCCTACATCCAAAGATATTAAGTATTTTGTAAAAAAAATTGGTGAATAACTCTGAACAACGAAGTATTTTCCTGAATCAGCTCTTAATATAAGAAGAATTCGGGTGAACCTGCGCTTCTTATAGTACTCATTTTTTGTGAAGATTTAAATAGTAACACTTTTTTGTAAATTTTGTCCAATACATAAGAGCTTAAAATTTGAGCTATTTCATAATTTCCGGTAGAAAACCAACATCAGCCTATTTAAGCGAATTTTTCCTCAATTTTTGTTGATAACTGTTTTTAAAATCATTTCCTTATGTATAATGTGTAGACCTAAAATAGAGGTAAATGTACGTTGACCCATTCCTACTATTGCGGGAGCCATGAGGAAGTTGCTATGTTATTTGTATTGTATTGATAGTCTTCACTGTTATGGGGAATTAAAATTACAAAAAGTATTATACCGAAGGGGTAAAAAGTAGGTATTCAGTTGAACCGTAAAAAAATACAGCCGGTGTGAACGTGCAAATAAAAATAAAATGTAATACAATATAGTTTTATTAAGGATCACATACACATTGCAATTGCAAACAATCCCTGAGTTTTGCCTTCAGAATTCACGCACTCCTGTTAGTAGTCTACACTCGCACATTGGCACACAGTTCTTTATTTTAATTGATTTCATGGTATGGGTCTTTTATGAATTGCATCACGTTATCAACACCCCATGTATTCTTGAAAAGAATTTCTTTGATAACACACGAAAAGAAGAATTCCATAGGGGTTAGATCGGGAGATCGTGGCGGTCATTTAATTGACCCTCGTTGACCTATCCTATTGGTTTACAGTTGTATTCAAAATGACATGTCCAATGACTCCTTTACATGAAAGACTTCCCCAAACTGTACCCCTGGTTGATTCAACGCTTTCTCAATTGTTACGAGTTTGGTTTCTTTTGAGTAATAGCAACGAATACAGAACTTATAAAAAAGGGCAACGTCCATGTTAAAATTCAGCCTAGTTTTATTTGAACCCGGCAAGCTTAGCGCGACAGCCGCTAGGTAGCAAGAGCGCTATTGTCGTCGGTAAGGCAAGTGTCAGTGAGACAGAGAATGAGCCAGCCATTATCCGGCTCACTCGCACCTGACGCGAAGGATTGATGAGTCACAGACGGGTGGAAATTTTCAGCCAGCGCTGCCTAACGGCTGCCTCGCTAAGCTCGATTTGGCGGCAACCAACCGAGCTGACTGTTCTCCATAAGCGTTGCGCTTCTTATAAGTTCTGTATTAATTATAATTGGTAATAGACACAGTTGGGCCTAATAACGGCGGCTGACAGTTATATTTGGCTTTGTCGAGCCAAACAATTTTTTCGAATAATGTCATTACCTTCTCGTTCTTCAAGTAAAATTGTTCCTCACACAAAATTGTAGACGACGCGACGATCCGGACCTGTAATAATATGTGAACTAATCTTGGCCGATAAATTTTCAAACCTAGACGTTGCATCAGACGACCCATGTGTTCAATGTTCAACTCACTAGACGCTCTCTTTTTTATTTTATTGTTATATATTTGTTTTGCTTTGAATAAATGACTAACATGAGCAACTAACATTTTATTTGCAGGAATAGTAACGGTGGCTGGTCGACCACTCTTACAGATGGACTCAGTCTGATAAAATTGATCGCGTATTCTGTAAATGGGGTTAGCTTAGCTGGTGGAGGCGTATGAAATCGTTCACGCTATTTCTTTCGAACATTTTCAGAATTCTCGTTCTTTCAGTACCTACTCTTTAAAAATCCACTTTCGTTGGTCGCGGTTAAATTACCAGCCATAATGTCACTGGAAAATCACGGAAACAATCCATTCAACAATAATCCGACCACTCAACTGAACCGAAAACGCGAGTTGAGCAAATTTCAAAAATTAAGTTTATAGGCTTGTGTTTTAGGGTTTCAACCAACAATGTGGGAAATTGGTCTATTCACGACGGTGCTGAATAGCTGCAAAATGCTTTGCACGCTAACTCCCTTATTGGGAGTATCTTCAACACTCAAAGCATTGCGTGCTACGCACGCCAACACCACGGTAAAATCCACCACATGGCTTTGAATCGGGCACTTTTATGGTATTATACGTTTTGATCGATTTTGGGGGAACGAAGCGAGCTATAAGGTTGCGTAAAAAAACAAAATGTGCAGAATAACATCCTACATTTATATTTATAGAAAAAAACTCAAAACAAATTTATTCTCGTATGAAAAATCTAAAAAAATAGTTACTTTCGGTCAAAAAACGTGTTCCGATTGTTGGATTTTTTTTATTTAACGAACTCGTCCGAGCGACGTAGACAACCAACGTGTGTACCAAATCGGACTTAAAATGCGGCCGCTAGAGAGCGAACACATATATAAATATAAGATTTTTAATGACACCCCAAAACGTGTTCTGGGGACCATGATCGGTGCTCATTTGCTACTCCCGACCTTGGGTCTTACCATAAGGGCCACTGCAATAGCTCATTTTGTTTATGGAAATTCGCTAATAATTCTGGCTGAAAGTGGTTTTCAGTGATTTTTGAAGAAATTCATATTAGTAATGTATTAATCTTAATAAACAGGGGGTTGTTTAAATATAGAATCAGATAAAAATAATATGTTTTTTTATAAATAAATTAAGGGAAACCCCTGCGCCCTCCACACGCCAACCCCGTTGGAACATTCTATAAACCTAATCATGTTATGTATTGTTCATAAATAAAGGTGTAGGATTAATAATAACCCCAAAGCTAAGATGGTAAATACTGTTAAATGTTCAAATTTCCTATATTTTAGAACAGCAGTTATAATAAAGGTTAAAAGAACCAGCAAGGCTCAGGTATACACTTTACATTTGCTACCAAGGCTGATGAAACAATGGAAATTTATTATATTTTAAGTTAAACATACATTTTGATGTAAAAAAGTACCTAAATGACTATTAAAAACCTAACCTAAAAGTTAGAAATACAAATAATTGCTTCAAAGTTACAAATCAGGTGTTAATGGGAATGTTAGAACAGACAGTTGTTTTATTCAATTGGTTGCTATGGCAATGAATGTAAATACTGCACATTCAAGAAATATATGTGTTGGTTCATCAGTTTAGGCCTAACCTAAGAATTTTTCCCACTAAATTTACAAATATTGAAATAAAAAATGTTTTTGTGGAAATGAATTATAGCCTATGTTACGCAGGGATAGTGCATCTTTTTATTAGTAAAACAATTTTTTCAATCGGTTCAGTAGTTCCAGAAATAACCCCCTACATACGTACAAATAAACAATCAAATTTTACCTCTTTATAATATTAGTATAGATATCACAAGAGAAAATTTGAAATTTGTTACTATTTAATAAACAATGGCTTAATTCCACTAATTTGTTTAAACACAGAAGCAAATAATTCATGATCATTATTGTAAATTAAGTGAGGCATACAAAACAAATTGTTTATCTAATTTGACATTTAAATTATAATCCTCTGTTTCCAGTCATGTGAATTTCTTCAAAACTAAAAAAAAAAAACACTTTCTGCCAGAATGATTGTAATTTCTCAGCTAACCTTGATTCTATGATTAAATTTTGCACATTTGTGTATGCGAACGTGGTAAACTTTCACGCTGAGTTTCATGAATATATCTTTAACCGTTCATGAGATAATATTTGTTTTCAAAAACACGCATACAGACGGACAACTTCTAAAGTAAACAAGATAGGACACATGCTATATTGTGTAATTTGCTAGTGTACCATGTACCCTCCTCCACCTTATACAGGGTGTCATCCCTCTTTCTGGTCCCATTTTGTGGATCTGTTCTTGGGATCGAGACATATTTCATAATATAAACATGGGTATACTGTGCTTACTTTTTCGTCAGTTTGTGTTTTTTTACAAAATAATTAATATCTACAGAGCGGTTTGACCGATTGACTTCAAACTTGTCATGAAGGTTAACCTAACAATGATCTATTTTAAGAAAAATAAACGACTATATCCAATTATAATAAGAGACGTTTTTGTAGCCTTTTTTAACTTTATCGGATGATGTAACTGTCAAAACAATTGGATGGCGGGTAATAGTTAAGTTATGGATAATAATAGCATACGTACACCAATTTGTTATGTTTACCGTGTTGATATAGGATGCCGGGTTGAACAAACCAGTCATTAGACTTAACCTAACTATTACCCTTCATCCAATTGTTTTGAAAGTTACAATATCCGATAAAGAATTGAAATTGCTACACGAAGTTCTCTTGATATTTCTTGTTAAAATGTACGGTTTTTGGGTAATTCAGGTTTGAAATTTTCAAACAGCCGCCATTTTGACACGCATGACTGGATATATTCGTTCATTTTCCTTACAGTAGATCATTGTTAGGTTAAACTTCACGTAATAAGGCTGACTTCGCACGCTCTCCTGTGACGTAAGTCAAACTTGTAGAAATTCTGCGCTAACTACAACAAGATTATATTTTATGTATAAATGAGCAAAAGAATCATTTCAGACCCCATTAAAACCCCATTATTTCGCACCTAAACATTCTAAAGATAATATATA
>JAGFPH010001279.1:4841-17481 GCA_018207615.1 Philaenus spumarius
ACATACATACAGACAGGGTGACACCCTCTCGGGAGTGGTCAGGGAAGATTCCTAGGACCTCAAAACGTCGAGATCTGATGAATACTCAATTTTCGAAAAACGGGGTAAAACCAATAACTTCCCGATTTTAGAAAATTTTTAGTTTTCTTAGCGGGAAGTTAAAAATGTATCATAGATTGAAATTTATCGCGTGCTGCTAAGGGGTGAAAATGTAGTAAAAATGTTGATTGTTACACTTTCCTTAAAGCTAGAGAACAAACCCTCAATAAATTAAGGAATTTAAAAATAAGAAACCACTATGTTACAACCTAATTAAAATAAATAAGACATATTATAATTTAATAGTAGGGCCTATTTATATAAAGTAACCTGTTTGCATTTGCTTCGACGCGAGTCACCGCGGGTGTTGGCGAGCGAAGCGAGCAGGGGGGCGGATCCCTCTAGTCTTTAAATAAAACAATACATCATTCACACACTCCACACAAAGTTATAGCAAAGATATCCACTTGACAACACTTTACTGATGTGTGGTAAATACATTATAACCTACTAGACAATAAATGATCTGTTTACAATGGTTGTAGTTTATTTCGAGCTACTGTGGTTGTAATATACCATCAATTACCAATCTTCAAGTGGTGATTAGTAAATTAGAACTCCTTAAGTTAAATTATGTACATACTCTTGATATGGAATAAATATTTCTTAGGCAAGACTGTTGCAGGATTTGTGCTTTCTGAATTCAGTTATTGAATATTTGTAGGTTATCAGTCATTGTTAAAATTTGTATGTAGTCCTACAGTATATTTATTTGTCACTAGTGGACCCAGCAATGCTTCGCTATTGCTTGATTTAATTTAAAAGGTAGTTATTCCATTTCATTACATTGACTACTGTAAATCGAATTGTAAAATGGTTTTTATGCCACTTAAGAATATACGACACAAATTTAGATTTATAGTTTGTAAAACTTTATAGATTTTACAGTAAACCTTTGGTTTGCTTTTACCTAATCTAAAAAAACTGATAGTTGTGAAAAATTGTAAAAAAAACCTGATTCTAAATTAGCCTAATTGGTTGCCAATAAACATGTTTTGTTTCTTTGTAGGCCTAACCTAAAATTATGTTCAGTTTTTAATCCGAAGTAATTGTTTTATATATAATATGTAACAACCAACGTTTGATTTAAATTAAAATATTATAGTAAGCATTTTTAGTTGATTTTGTTTTTTGTTTGCTTTAAGTTGGTCAATCTAACCCAAAAAGCTGTTGGTTTTGAATAATAATAAACTGATTATAAATGCTGATTAAAGTTGCTATGGTAATGAATGTGTAAACAAACATGACGTGTTCTATTTATATGAACAGCTGTTTTTGTGCGCTATGGTATTGAGTCCATTCAAAAGAGGGTGTTTAGTTTGAAACTTTTTCGGGAAACTTTAATTTTTCTTTGTACAAAAACCTAATTCGGACTATTACGAACATTTTGAAACAAAAAATAGCCAAATTGGTCCAACCGTTCTCAAGTGATGCGCTTACAAAGGAACAGCAATTCATTTTTATTATATAGATATATTTGCAATAACATTTATAAATAAAACTGTCATACTGCATTTAAATTTGTTCATACTAAAAATGAAAGATTGAGGTAAGTTATCAGGACAATCACATAGTTCCGTTCTTTTACTATCACATAATACAGAATGTTCATACAGTCCCTTTAACCCCGTTTATTATTTTTGTTATTGAAAATAAGTTAACAAAACTGTGTATATGTATATGTCTTGTGTTGCATAACAGGACACATTTTTTATTTACATATCTGAATCTTTATGATTTTGGAAGGCTTGAGCCTGGGGTAGGATGGGTTAAAATTTCAAATATAAATTTAGGTCATGTATCATGGAAAATGATATTGTTATCATAGCATCAAGGCAGGTTATTAATTTGTTAATATTAGGAATAAGTAGGATGTATGTTATTTTCCAGAACTTTGATTGCCCATTACTTTGAAACGAAGCAAGATATTAAGCTCTAGTTTGCGCCATTCGGTTTCTCTTTTAATAAGCTGTTCAATGGTGTATTGCATGACTTACGTTTATATTTGAAATATTTAACCCCCCCCCCCTTGCCCCTAAAATCATAGTGGGTCAGATACTTCAAAACATTTTCCCTGTTATACAGCTCAAGATATATACAAAGTTTTGTCAACTTATTTTTAATAACAAAAATAATAAAGGTTGTTAAAGGGACTTTATGAACACTCTGTATATGAACTGTTTACTATTTCTACCATTGATTCAGTAAGTGCTTTATTGTAGGTAATAGTAAATTACGTTACAAGCCCGGTAAGAATTGGTTTTCCGTGCGTTCATGATAGTACCGCGTTTTTTTGCAAGTACGGAAAACCTCAAGTGAATTACCTACTAGACTTTTCATTATACTACACCGAAAAAGTAACATACTTTTTATCATAACGTCTTTTTATTAAAAAAAATTACGCACCTTCAATTGGTTCTTACAATTTGAACGCAATGCATAGCTATATTTCAGTTAAAACAATTACCTTACCATTTGAAATTTATGTTTATTGTGCAATTAGTATTGTTGTGGATATTCAATCCTTTACTCAGGAGTACATTTTGGTTAATGCAGTTAGGCGCAATAGTTTCTTGGATTTCATAACCAAGAAGGCCCGGCCCCATGGGCGCAAGCTCCCATGGGGCGCACGGGTGCGTGTTGGTAGCGCCGCGGTCAAAACCACTCAGAATAGTGTTCCTAGCGCCGAGGCCATAAATTGCGTAAGGGTCTGCCATAAATCGTGTAAGGGAATAAAAAAAAACCAGAGGTACTAACCTATACTGTTTTGTCACAGTATGTTGCCGATAACAGTATGATTATAATATTTCGTCGTTATTATCACGTTTAACGTCATTAAAATTATAGATTTGAAAATCCACTGCGCTAACGTGCTTTATATAGACAAGCCCAGACTTCAATATTTTGGCGCTAGCAATACTCTGCCTCAGCTGTCAAAACTGTCAAACCCTCGTCAACTGTTGACGTGGCGCTAGCAACACTCGGCGCTTGGAACACGCTACGGGGCGCACGGCCGAGAGAAAAACAAATATTACAAAAAATATCTAGAAATAAAAATAAATAGTCATAACTTAACATATTTTCATGTAAATAGACATTAAAATACTTCGTGTAAGCTGTGTTTCTTAGATTAAACCTATTTTATAATGTATTACAGAGTTTTTTATTTATTTGCACAAATGACTAAATTGAACAAAACCTAAGTTATTAACATAGTAATGGCCATGCTTTGTTGCGGGAACGCTTTGCGGGTTGGATCGTTTTGTTTCAGTCTTACAAACGTGAGCTCACTATTTAATACATAAAATTACTAAGAGTGTTTTAAGACGGCATTTTTTTAAGCCCAGAACCAAGTAAATTACTCAAAAAAACTTGCAATGATAAAATTGCATCGTGGAGTGGTGTTCAAGCAATTAATATATACGCCTTCCTATATGTTATATAGTTTTCCTAAGTTAATATAATTTTTTAATAAAGGTTTTTGGGGAAGTAACTTTAACCAGACTAGGGGGCGGAAAAATTATTGGGCCTCTAAGGGTGCCAAAATCCTAAATCCGGTCCTGCATCTACCTGCAATCTTTCACTTGTGACTGTTGTACTTATTCTTATTGCAGTCAAAGTAACCTGCAATAAATCAATGTGTTATTGTTGTAATAATCTTTATACCAAAACAAATTGGTGTTTATTATTTCCCTAGCAAATCAATTAATTAGTCTAATAATTATTGTTGTTTCTTTATCTAGGTTAATTTTTTAATATGTTAAAAATTACGTTTCCAATTCAGTAGAGTAGTAAAATATTACTTCTGCATAAAAATAACACATCGAAACAGTACGAAGAAGAGTGTGGTTTTTGCGGTGTTGGTTTCATCTGTTGAGGATATTTATATTTTTCCCTGCTGAAGTAGTGAAGTTCCCCGGTTCGTAATCCGGTGGTAAACATTTCACTGGAGAATCATGTTTGCAAGTGGTCTGAAAACTGATTAAAACACTGCAATATATAGATGTTGATCAATTCAACTGGTTTTCCACCAGAATATGGCTAAAGCTTTCTAATTACAGAGCTGGCTAGTCGGTAAACCTGTTTGCAAGGGTGAACTCATACCAGACAGACTTGATAATGCCGGTGAGTGTTTGGTTACCAACTACCTGATTTTATATTGTATTGATGTAAATGGTTTATCGTTCGAGCGAGTAATGAAAGAAAGAATTACCGACTTTCGCGTGGAATCACTTATTGCATTTCAATTTTTCGATGTTGGTAAAACTAATGTAGGCATATACGTACATTAGTTATATACAAAGTTATGAGATTTGCTTTGAGGTTATAAAATTACTATAAATTCAACCTTGTATCATCAATATATTCATTTATACAAATTTAAAGAAGAAATATCCAATCGTTTAACTTCGGAAACGTTCTTACATCATCGTATTATATTATTAATTTCTTCATTATAATATTAATAACTTCTAAATAAATTTATATGTCAATGAAATAAAAAGCAATTAATTAAAAGATAATATTTTTGTCTCTATTTTAATGTATTATAATGACGTACATAAATAAAAACAATTGAACCAATAGGCCTACAGTTTTATAAAATCAAATCTAAATAATTCTTATAATTATAAATGTGTACAATTTTACACATTTACGGAATTAAAAATTCAACTCACCTTAGATATTCCTAGTTAAAGTCTGTTGTTTTAAATAGTATTTCTTTAAATTATGTATTTCTGATGTGTATCTAATTAATCTGCGTGTGATTTTACACGGGGTATTACTAGTATAAAATATAGAATAGTTTTAATCTCTTATATAAAATGCAATGTCCTGACTGACGATCAACGCAGAGCCGATTCTATTAAAGCTAGAGACTTGAAATTTGGAAGGTACATCCGTCCAATAATGTAGAGGCGTACTAAGAAAGGATTTTGCAAAATTTTGAATTTAAAGGGTAGAAAATGCGAAAATTCATCCCTCCCATAAGCATCCATATAAAAGATGAAACAGCTGATTCGTATTTATTAATGTGTTATTCTGGTTACTATGGTGATAATTCAAAACTCTTTCAAAAAAAAGTGTGTTGATTTTATAATAACAGGCCTAACCTAAAATTGTGTTAAACCTTTGGTCCAAATAAGCTGTTTTATTTATAATGTGTAACAATAATATAATGTTAAATTGTAATATTAGATGTTTGAATTATTATATTTCATAGGTTTTAAAGGCCTAACCTAAAATTGTATTGAACTTTTGATTCAAATCAGTTGTTTTATTAATTATGTGTAACAATCATTAGGCCTATGTTGAATTACACGGGATACGAATTACAGGCTTTCAAAGTTTAAAATTAAGCAATAGCGAAGCATTGCCGGGTCCACTAGTTTACCTATATTAACTCAACTCAATAAATTCTTAGTAGTACTGCAGTAGTTATATGTCTATTGTTTAGTTAACAATTTAACCTTCACTTGCTGGAAAATTGGTCTTAATAGCCTCATTGCTTCTTCTTTGAAAGTGGCTTCTATTATATGAAGTTAGTAGACTAACCATTATCTGCTTTCCCTCAATCTGTGTTTCTTCTCCGTACATTCCAGACAGCAGAAATTTCAATTTCTACAAATATCTTAAGGAATTAAAGCTCGGCAGCCACCATCTTGAATTTCAACTCCCATAAGAGCAATGTTAAACGCGTAACAAGATTACTGGAGTACGGTAATAATGATCAGAAAATTATTCTGATTAATGTCACTTTAAAGGTTAGGGGAGTCCGAATGTGGATATCATTTAGATGATGGGTGAAATCAGCTGTTATATTACGTTGTTACTCACGTACGGACGTATACTCGCTTTTATAGGAGTTGATTCTAAATTTGCTAAGTTCGTTGTTATGTTTTATGTGCAATACAAACAGACGTGTTTCTAAGCTTTTGACTTTATGTTTTATCTGAAGTTTCACTATTTTTTTGTTTAGAATTAAAATTTTGCTAAACCTTTTATTGTGTGCTTTTATGACCCTGTAAGAATATACCATTACATACGTAGTTTTAGCTCTACGATTATTATTTATGTCAGTCATTCAGTCAGGACATGGCCTCTTATATACGGGCACATCCAAATCGAGCCAATCCCTCAGGTCATTTTCGATGGGTCGTAAAATGTCCCCCTTCCACCCAGTCAAATCGAGCCAGCTCCATAAATAAATCCAGAATGTTGGAAACAGGAAATGTTTTCTAAATACGCCTTACTGAAAATATGGAATAGTCTACAAAACTTCTGCTTCAGTGATTTCAAGGGTTGAATAGCTGGCTCGATTTGGATGTGGTCCGAGGGTCACCCTTAAGCCTCTGGCTCCATTTGGATGTTTTTGGGTAGGCGGAGCAGGTAGACTGGCTCGATTTGCCAGAGCCCTTATATACAGATGTACAAACAAATAATGCATGTAAATCTTGAAGAAGAAGAAGATAAGTATTCTTTCTTTATGTATAATATTCTGCCAACATCTAGTGAGCAATACTGGTTGTTCGAAATCAGTATATTATTCAATGATGATGATAGACATTATTTGATTATGTAACACTAAAACATTACTCAATTTCCTGTTTATTTTATTTATATTACTAGTTTTACAGTGAGCAGCTGTTTGCTTGTTTTATACATACTTCAGATAATCTATGATCTCAATTGATGGAGAAAAAAAAACACTTCCATGTGCAAAGTTCATTAAATATATATTATTATTACATACGTAGTTTTAAACAGTTGTACATTGAATAACTGTAAATCTATCCTGCCTTTATCCGAACAATAAAGCAATGTGAAGTGTATAAAATAACACAGTATCAGCTCTGATTACGGTTCAATTATTGTCATTTGCATGGTTAGCAAACAAACAAATGCGTGGTTTTATTGTAAGGAGAGAAAACCCAATCCTTATATCTGATTAATATTCCAATCGCAACACATTACGTCAGATCCTGACACAATTAAGTCGAGATTATGTAGTTTTGATGTTTCCAACGATCATTTGTAGTTCTTATGAAACATTGTATTCTTGAATTACACTGTAATTCACTTGGTTATATTTGATTTATTACTAGTGGACCCTACAATGCTCCGCTATTCCTTGATTTGAGTATATAAATATGTAGTTACACTAATTGTTATGATCAGTGCAGGTGGTAGAGCGCGCATCAAATAATGTTAATGTTATACGGGTATATAGATCTAATTTTAATTAATATTTAATTTGAATTGTAGTTATCACATTTCATTACCTTGACTTAAGTAATAGAGTTGCAAATGATTTGTATACCAGTTAAGAATAATATTACACAGATTTAGCTCTATTGCTTATAAAAAGTTCGTGCATTTTATATTTATTGTAGGGCCTATATGTAGTAGCTACGCCATTTTAATCTCTTTGATTGTGGTGACCCTATTCTCTAAACAACCCTGGTATATGCGTAAATTGTGAAATTTTAGTGAAATAAGTTGAGTAGTTTTTGAGCATATAGAACAAGTAAGTGTATAAATGATTATGTAATTTTAAGGGTAGTTATCCCATTTCATCGCTTTGACTTCAGTAATCGAAATGTAAATAGTTTTTTATATCACTTAAGTTGATTTTTTTGCACAATTTGAGTTGTACAGCTTGTAGGAAGTTAGTTCAATTTATATTTGCTGTATAGGGGTAGCAATCCTATTTCAACCACTTAGACTGTAGTTTGTAATATCTAAACACTCTGGACATTGATATGGATAATATGTAAAATTTTTAGAGAAATCGGTCTATTAGTTTTTGAGTCCATAGTCTATAGATGACAAAGAAACATTCATTTATATAATATACTAGGGGAGACCCCTGCGTGCTCCGCACGCCAACCCCCAACGGAACCTTCTAAAGGCACATGTTATGTTTTATTTATAATAAAGGTGTAGAATTAGTAATAACCTCAAAACTAAGATGGTAAATAATGTTAAATGTTCAAATCAAATTGTTTCTTATATTTTATAACAGCACTTATAATAATGGTTAAAAGGTCTACACTTTAAAACCCGAACCTAAAAGCTAGAAATACAAAAATAATTTGTTAATGGAAATATTGGAGCAAACAGCAGCTGTATTATCTGTTATTTTATTCAATTGGCTGCTATGGTAGTAAATGTAAATACATGTGTTAGTTTATCATTCCAAGCCTAACCTAAGAATTTTTTCCGACTAAATTTACAAATATTGAAATAAAAAAAGGTTTTTATCGAAATGAATTATATCCTATGTTACTCAGGGATAGTGTAGCTTTTTACTTTCTCCACCCTATACGTAGTATATGGAGAAAGTATTGTTTTCGTAAAAATGTTCGAATTTGAATTTTCAGTTGAATTATCTGTTTTGGTGCTCCCAGAACCCCAAAAAATTGTTTAGTTCAATTATCTGTATTGGTGCTCCCTGAACCCAAAAATATTTTTAGTGGAATTTTTTGTTTTGGTGCTCCCTGAACCCAAAAAAGTGTTTTTAACGTGGTGTCTGTCTGTCAGTGTGTCAGTATGTATACACGACCAGAGGGGACACTATTGGTCCGATTTTCATGAAATTTGGTATGTAGGTACTAAACCCTAATATCTCCAGGCGTTTTTTTCATTTTTTGGAATTTTTAATTTTTAAGGGTAATTTACCCCTAAAAACCAATAAAAACGACAAAAATGCAAATTTCTCAAAAACGGCTGTAACGATTTTGATCAAATTTTCAGTATTTATAGTGCTTAAGATGCCAAACAAAATGACACCACCCGCTTTTATCAAAACTTCGGCGTTTCATAATTATGGGGAAATGTTAAAAAATAAACAAGTTTATGTTGTCAATCTAGCATCACGGCGACGGCCGCACGGGGTAGCACAACGGTAGCGAGGACGGCCAGTAAATCAAAGGTCGCGCGATCGAATCCCGCCTGGGACAATAACTTTTTTATACGATTGACGTAGGTAGAATATTATTTTTTTGTTTTGTTCTAAAAAGTAGTAAATAAAATGATTAAAAACAATATTATTTTGACTACAGTAAGTTGGGAGAAAGTTTGTGTCAGTTAACTGATACCGTTTATTATTAGTAAAACTATTTTTTCAATCAGTTCAGTAGTGCCAGAGATTACCCCATACATACAAACAAACAAACCAAAAAAAAAAAAACAAACTTTACCTCTTTATAATATTAGTATAGATTTATAGAGGTGGAGATTCTTGTAATCATTAGTCTATATTAATACATGCACATTGAAAGTTAAAGTAACTTTTTTGGTGTTTATTATAAAAGGAGAGGAATGCAACTTTTGTTGTGTACAACAAATCATGTGTGTATGTTGCCGTTAAGCCAGCTAACATAATGCAATTTCATCACACAGCTGAATCATTGGCGTGAGTTGAGCGAATTTCCAAAATTGAGATGATATGTTTTAGGGTTTGATAAGTGCAAACAAATTCCACTAATATATTTCGTACATAGAGGCAGCTATTCAGCACCGTGAGTAGACTAATTTTCCAGCTTGTTGGTTGATACCCTAAAACATATAAATTTAATTTTGCAAATTCGCTTAACTTACGTCAGCTGTACAGCTGCGTGATCGAATTAATTTTTTGGTAAAATCCCCAAAGGTTTCATTCTAGTACGAAAAATCTCAAATCAATTTACTTCCTGTCAAAATCTTGTTTCTGGTTGGATTTTTTTGGCTACAAACTCGCCCGAATAAAACCAACGTGTGTACCAAATTTGAACCAAATCGGAAGTAAAAGGTGGCTGTTAGAGTGCGAACACGTACTGGTATATACAATGATAATGACACCTCAAAACTTGTTCTTGGGACCATGATCGGTGCTCATGACCACTCCTGACCTTACAGTACTGCAATAGCTCATCTTTCCTATGGACATTCGCTAATAAGTTACTACAGTGTTAGCCCAGTCGGTATAGGTTAAAACTACAAGTAATTTGCAATACGGCTGATTTTTTTTATAAGTACCTTAAAGTATGTAGATTAACATAAAAAAAAGTTTACCAGTCTATCGATTTCCCAAAGTCGAAAAAAAAATCGATTATCATTTTTCTTTTTCGATTATCTTTAATATTTCGAGCTGGGATGAAGATAGAGAAAAATAAAAAATACCACCGTGTAGGGGAGGTATTTTTCAACAAAAAAGGGCATATGCATTTATTTCGTCCGAGCAATGGTTTGTCTGGAAAAAATTCGATAATGCAGGTATGTATTTTGCAGCAGGGGAAATCACTAAAAGTTTAAGTCTCATTCATATATGAAGCATTGCATCATTCTAAATTGGCCGAATTTTAATATATCGAATTGAAACTTGACATAGGAGTTAAAATATATATTTTAAACATTTATGCTGAGTCTCAGCTTGTTATCTTGAAAATTACCCGATCTAGAGCCACTGAACTTATGAATGAGGTTCTCGATTTTAGGAGTACCGGACCCACCAATTCATTTTAAACAGCTCCAGTTTAGAAAATTTTCAAAATATCAACCTGAAAGTTTTTTTACAAGTTAAATATATCGATTCAAACAAGATCAAGGAGTATAAACCTTTTTTATTATTTACTTTTCAAAGCACAAGTAACTTATAAAAGTATAATTTTAGACCTTTTTAGATTTTTCATCAAAACGCTTGAGTTAATCGGCTGCAGATTAGTCAATTTTTTAAATATAGTTTTAAAAATAAGTATAGCAAAAAACAATTGTGTTTTTAAGTTATGTACCAATTTTTAAATCGATATGTTCAAAAATGTCGAAAATGAAGTCGTTGAATCGAAATGTATTATAGTTAAAACGAGATAGGTAAAACAGAAGACTATTTTCAAGCGCCTCGTTTTTAAAAATAGGATGACAAAAATCGTTCATACTTACTAAGAATATTTATACTGGTGTACTCAACTTGTAAAACAAATTTGATGTTGATATTCCAAAAATTGACGAAACTGGAATAGATTGAAATTAGTTCGTGGGTCCGGTACTCCTAGAATCGATAATCGAAATCGACTCCTAGGTCGGGTAATTTTTAAGATAACAAGCTGAGACTCAGCATAAATGTTTAAAATATATATTTTAACTCCTATGTCAAGTTTCAATTCGATATATTAAAATTTGGCCAATTTAGAATGAGCCAACTCTTCATATATGAATAAGATGTCCCCTTTTAGTGATTTTCCCTGCTGCAAAATACATACTTGCATTATAGAATTTTCTCCAGACAAACCATTGCTCGGAGGAAATAAATACATATGACCTTTTTTGTTGAAAACACATCCCCTACACGGTGGTATTTTTTATTTTTCTCTATCTTCTTCCCAGGTCGAAATATTAAGGATAATCGAAAAAAAATGACAATCGATTTTTTTTTCGACTTTGGGAAATCGATAGACTGGTAAACTTTTTTTTATGTTAATCTACATACTTTAAGGTACTTATAAAAAAAAATCAGCCGTATTGCAAATTACTGGTAGTTTTGGTCTAAAATGACCTTTACCGACTGGCCTATGTATGTACAACTTTCTATAACCCTTACATGTACAGAACATAAACCCCTTCTTCTTGTCGTACAGAAATATATTGTAGTATAGTAGAGCCGCGGTTATCCGAGGTAATGTGGACCTCGGATAAGCGAAAACGGATAACACGGACTCTATCAAAAATCGAGAGGAAATCTATTAAACCTTTTTAAAGGTGTGAAAAAAGGCATCTACTGTATTATCAAATGAAAAACTAAAGACCAAATAAAAATAAAATTTTACAAAATGATAAAAAGACATACATAGGCTACAGTACATGTTCTAGATAAAAAAATATTACTTAAAGACTGATTATAAGGGCTTTCTGATTAACGAAACTCACTCGCTTGTGCGCCGTACCTCCTGTATTTTCACACTACTGGTTTACACTGCACATTGCAATAACACAGCGAGTTTGTTTTATTGAACAACGTGACATTTAATGAAAAAGCATTAACAAATTGTATTGATGATTAGCAAAGCATTGAAATTACTGTATTGTACAGTACAGGCAGTCGTTTACGCGGTAAAAAAAAGTCCTTGAAAGGTTTTTTATTTGAGCTGAATTGTTTGGAGTGTAGGCTACAACTGATAATTTTATAAGGCGTTGCCCGTGGTAATTGGTATTTTCAGTCTTTTTAACGTAATTGTATTCTTTTTAAGTGTTCAGTCAGTGAGTGGTATTTGGCTTTTATATATATAGATCTTAAATAATAAAAGCACTATTGTCATAATAATAAAAGATCTGAAATTATGATTTTAGTAACTTTGATCCCCAAACCCACCTAAAATTTCGAATTTTTTCAAATCCTTTCTTAGTGAGCATCTATGGCCCTAGAGGAAGCTACATACCAAATTTCATTCCAATCCATTCGGTAGTTTTGAAGAAATCGTTTTTTAACAACTTTGATCCCCCAAACCCCCTAAAATTTCGAATTTTTTCAAACCCTTTCTTAGTGAGCACCTATGGCCCTAGAGGA
>JAGFPH010001279.1:17581-44746 GCA_018207615.1 Philaenus spumarius
ACCTTTTTAGATTTTTCATCAAAACGCTTGAGTTAATCGGCTGCAGATTAGTCAATTTTTTAAATATAGTTTTAAAAATAAGTATAGCAAAAAACAATTGTGTTTTTAAGTTATGTACCAATTTTTAAATCGATATGTTCAAAAATGTCGAAAATGAAGTCGTTGAATCGAAATGTATTATAGTTAAAACGAGATAGGTAAAACAGAAGACTATTTTCAAGCGCCTCGTTTTTAAAAATAGGATGACAAAAATCGTTCATACTTACTAAGAATATTTATACTGGTGTACTCAACTTGTAAAACAAATTTGATGTTGATATTCCAAAAATTGACGAAACTGGAATAGATTGAAATTAGTTCGTGGGTCCGGTACTCCTAGAATCGATAATCGAAATCGACTCCTAGGTCGGGTAATTTTTAAGATAACAAGCTGAGACTCAGCATAAATGTTTAAAATATATATTTTAACTCCTATGTCAAGTTTCAATTCGATATATTAAAATTTGGCCAATTTAGAATGAGCCAACTCTTCATATATGAATAAGATGTCCCCTTTTAGTGATTTTCCCTGCTGCAAAATACATACTTGCATTATAGAATTTTCTCCAGACAAACCATTGCTCGGACGAAATAAATACATATGACCTTTTTTGTTGAAAATACATCCCCTACACGGTGGTATTTTTTATTTTTCTCTATCTTCTTCCCAGATCGAAATATTAAGGATAATCGGAAAAAAATGACAATCGATTTTTTTTTCGACTTTGGGAAATCGATAGACTGGTAAACTTTTTTTTATGTTAATCTACATACTTTAAGGTACTTATAAAAAAAAATCAGCCGTATTGCAAATTACTGGTAGTTTTGGTCTAATATGACCTTTACCGACTGGCCTATGTATGTACAACTTTCTATAACCCTTACATGTACAGAACATAAACCCCTTCTTCTTGTCGTACAGAAATATATTGTAGTATAGTAGAGCCGCGGTTATCCGAGGTAATGTGGACCTCGGATAAGCGAAAACGGATAACACGGACTCTGTCAAAAATCGAGAGGAAATCGATTAAACCTTTTTAAAGGTGTGAAAAAAGGCATCTACTGTATTATCAAATGAAAAACTAAAGACCAAATAAAAATAAAATTTTACAAAATGATAAAAAGACATACATAGGCTACAGTACATGTTCTAGATAAAAAAATATTACTTAAAGACTGATTATAAGGGCTTTCTGATTAACGAAACTCACTCGCTTGTGCGCCGTACCTCCTGTATTTTCACACTACTGGTTTACACTGCACATTGCAATAACACAGCGAGTTTGTTTTATTGAACAACGTGACATTTAATGAAAAAGCATTAACAAATTGTATTGATGATTAGCAAAGCATTGAAATTACTGTATTGTACAGTACAGGCAGTCGTTTACGCGGTAAAAAAAGTCCTTGAAAGGTTTTTTATTTGAGCTGAATTGTTTGGAGTGTAGGCTACAACTGATAATTTTATAAGGCGTTGCCCGTGGTAATTGGTATTTTCAGTCTTTTTAACGTAATTGTATTCTTTTTAAGTGTTCAGTCAGTGAGTGGTATTTGGCTTTTATATATATAGATCTTAAATAATAAAAGCACTATTGTCATAATAATAAAAGATCTGAAATTATGATTTTAGTAACTTTGATCCCCAAACCCACCTAAAATTTCGAATTTTTTCAAACCCTTTCTTGTTGATTACCTATGGCCCTAGAGGAAGCTACATACCAAAATTTCATTCCAATCCATTCGGTAGTTTTGAAGAAATCGTTTTTTAACAACTTTGATCCCCCCGAACCCCCCTAAAATTTCGAATTTTTTCAAATCCTTTCTTAGTGAGCACCTATGGCCCTAGAGGAAGCTACATACCAAATTTCATTCCAATCCATTCGGTAGTTTTGAAGAAATCGTTTTTTAACAACTTTGATCCCCCAAACCCCCTAAAATTTCGAATTTTTTCAAACCCTTTCTTAGTGAGCACCTATGGCCCTAGAGGAAGCTACATACTAAATTTCATTCCAATCCGTTCGGTAGTTTTGAAGAAGTCATTTTTTAATAACATTGATCACCCTCCAAACCCCCCCTAAAATTTCGAATTTTTTCAAACCCTTTCTTAGTGAGCACCTATGGCCCTAGAGGAAGCTACGTACCAAATTTCATTCCAATCCGTTCGGTAGTTTTGAAGAAGTCATTTTTTAATAACTTTGATCCCCCCAAACCCCCCTAAAATTTCGAATTTTTTCAAACCCTTTCCTATGGCCCTAGAGGAAGCTACATACCAAATTTCATTCTAATCCGTTCGGTAGTTTTTGAGAAATCGTGATGAGTGAGTCAGTGGGTTTTGGCTTTTATATAATATAGATTGGCGCACTGTTTGTCATCCCATTCTCACCTCAAGGTCAGTGTTCTTTTAACGGTACCCCTACCCACCCCTACGTTCTCTGTCATTGTCTGGGTTTTTCTATTTTTACAACTTAGTCACTTAGTCAATCACATCAAGCTACGTTCGCTGTCAGTAGAGAAAATATTGGTGTCGAGTGATAATCTAAAATGTAGTAAAAATATGTGAAATGTAAAGGACCTGTATTATATGCACACATTTTTTATTTAACTGTATTGTTTGTATTCATTGTTGATAGCCTTAGAACTACATATATTTTATATATATTATTTATTTTTTGTCAAATATATAGTCAAGGAAAATATATATATTATTAACTATAGTCAGGTAATCTCTTTTCTTTAAAGAGATTAGCACTAAAATATGTTTTAAATGTTATGTGCCGTTTGATTTTACATATACTTATTTTATTTTTTACAAGAGTTCAAGCATGAGCTGCTGGGTCACTACTTGGTGCGGCCTCTAGGAGTGTTATAGGTCTTTGTGTATTCACTGACGGTGTAAAGGTACAGACTCGATGATGGGTTAATATTTCACCTGAACAGCCAAATTGGCTTCCCAAATTTTAAAAGTTTTCATGCGGAGGTCAAAAGTATCCCTGAACTCCTTTTGCCGAAGGTAGGGAGGGTACTCCTTAACACGTTCACCGCTACCCAAATTTCGTATTTGCTATGCTAGGAGCTGACCTTTCATTTTTTATATTTATAGCCTAAATGAGTAGAAATTACTTTATTTTTTATTTTTGAATCTTTCCACGTAATAACCACTAATATTTTAAAGCGGACGCACATGTGCTTAAAAGTTAAAGCATATAGGCTTAAAATTGGCGTGCGAAGCATTGTGTATTGAAAATACTTCCAATACGGGGGTTGACGTGCGAAGCACTCAATGCACTGTGCGTCGGCCGCTTCTCATAGTGTTCAGTTTCAAGCTCACATGTGCGTCCTTAGCAGTGAATGTGTTAAGCCCCATATCCCGGTCTAGTTCCCCCTAGAAAATATCATATGGGCGCCCGTGAATATTATGAATGTATATTTTCCTGATTGTCTGGTGACCTTATTCCATCATAATCCATACCTGTGATACTTTATATCCACCTTTACATCCATCCTATGCTGTGTTGACATTATAAGGCCATTAACTCTGGTATTTGACCAAATGTCCTTTTATTTGAACCAAAAGTTCAAACCAACACCCCACTCTTCACTTTTAGAAATGAACTACTTTGAATATTATACCAACCATATTGTAATACTGTACATCTTTCACAGAGTTTTCCTTTTAAAACGCAACTCGAAACCAACATCGGACAAATCAATATTTAAGGCTCGTCAGGAGAGAACAAATATTTCTGATTTGAACACAGCTCTCCAAGTGGCAGTACTGTACACTATTAGCATTGAGTTTGTGTGCGTTTAATTCTTCCGCTAGCAAATATAGAGCAGCTTCATAAAGGCGAAAAACTAGAGGGTCGCAGACGTAACCTTGACTGTAAACGTAATGAAATTCTCACGCGTGACAATGTATGTGAATATGTGATATTAAACACAGCTTTCTCTCACACCCACACATTCTAAATAATCGGATGTATTACTTGTATTAATTTGTGATCAACAAGTTGATGTGATAACCACCAGAGTGCAGTCTAAACACTCGAGTAGGAACTCAAATTCGGCGCGAAAGCAGTTTTTCTCGACATAAAAAATCCAAATTTATTGAAATCACTGTTATTTGAAACTTAATTAAACTTCGAATGTGCTGAGATTTTAACATTTTTGATATTTGCATTATTGAAAAATAGCAAACTTTGATTTTGAGTTACGTCAAAGAACAAATTTAGTTAAAATGTAATTTAAAAAAACTAAACGATATCCACATTCGGACTGTCCTAAACTTTGAAATTACATATTCCGAATAATTGTCTGGTCATTATTACTCCAGTAATCTTTTACGTGTTTAACATTGCTCTTATGGGAGACGAAATTCATGATGGTAGCTTTGAATGCCGAGACTTAATGAAAATAATAAAAGTTCAGAACTAAATACTTCTCGCTATAATCTGGCCCATCCAGTAATCCGGCGTTTTTAGGCGCTCCTTTGAGCGTAGAGTGGGAAAATGTCATTGCATGTCTGAGATTTGTAATTTTGTTTTTTTCAATACCCAATGCATTACGTGCTTCGCACGCCAACCTCCATTTTGGGAGTATTTTCAATGCACAATGCATTGCGTTGATCCTCTGTTGTGTTGTCTATTTTATAATTTAATTTGCACTTTTTAAACCTAATATTAATTTTTACTACTAAATTTCGGAGTGTCCCCCCCCCTCCCCGGGCTACGGCCTTGAATTATTTAGAAAATCTTTTTTCAATTTTTGTCAGTAATTAAACATTTTACAATTTTACATAAACTGTCTTGACTGTTCGAAGTAATTTAAATAAAAGGAACGTGCAAAACGTAATTTGCAAATATAATGTCGCTGTAGTATAACTTTACATACAACTTTGTATTCCATTTACATTAGGAACAGGTAATATATTATTTGAGAAGACAAATGACAATTTATTAAAGGAAGAAGAGTTAATTGTAAAAGTGCATCAAGTCTAATGAATGGTGTGTTTCAGGGAAGACATAAACGGAATGCAACATTCCCTGGGGGCCAGACTGCATCTTCTGCCTCGACTATTCTGCAGTCTCCTGTTAGAGGTAAAATTTATGATGATAGTTTTAAGATTTATGTTATACATTCATAATTTTTCTTATTAATATTTCATTTTTAAAGAATTATTGAAACTAGGTCATTTTAACTGGATTATTTCTAAATTAACGAGTGAGGCTGAAATGTGAGGTTATCTTTTACAACTAGGAATTGCAACAATATATCGATATATTGCTCTCGATATGTATCGATACTTTGGACCCCGGTATATCGGTGATACCATAGACCATGAATAATTTGTTTTATCCAAATACAATGGTGATACCTAGATACAGGTTGTCCCATATGTAAAGTGCCAATCTTCGGGGAATGGTTCTATGAGTCAGGATAAGAAAAAAGTTCATATTAACACAGACCCGAAAAAGCTTCGTTTTCTAGATATCCGCTATTTTGTTTTTTGTACAAAATAATTTTTATCTAGAGAACGGTTTTACTGATTGAGTTCAAACTTGCCATGAAGTTTAACCTAATAGTGATATATCTCAAGAAAAATAAGTGATTAAATCCAATCATGAGGTTCAAAATGGCGGCTGTTTGAAAATGTCAAACCTAAATTACTAAAACCGTACATTTTAACAAAAAATTTCAAGATACCTTTTTCGTAGCCCTTTTGATTCCCTTTCGGATGGTGTAACTGTCAAAACAATCGGACGATGGATAATAGCTAAGTTAAAGATAATGACTGCTAATGTAATACCTTCATTTATACCCTTCTAAAGAGAAACATAAATAATATATATTTTAAGAAAGTTAAACAGTTTAAATTAATACACCTAAAACTTAAAAATTTTAAATGCATTTAAATTTTTCAACAGAATAAAATGTTCTGACTATTTTTACAACAAATGTATTTTTTCAACAAGAATAAAAACACTGACATACAAGTAATTCAAATTAATTTATTTTTTTCATGTACAAAAGGTACAAAAATAAAAATAACTTATAAAATAAAAAGAATTATTCTACTCAATACATATACACTATCGCAATAACAATTTTTTTTATCAAATTACACTTGCTGTTTCGTTGTCCCCTTTGGGCATAGTTCCGGCCCTAAATTATAATAAATAAAACACATCACAATAAATAAACACATAGTAACTGGACTATCAACTAGGCTACAATGCTAAGTCAAAATTAATATTTGAAACTTTGTATATTTTTGTGTGATTGTTATAAGTCATAGAGTAATGATCTAAATACCAAATTATTGGTTAGAATGTCACGAGTAAGCTGATTTATAATAGGACCTATTAAATATTATGGTGATGTACAAAACAATGCTTGATGTAAACGACAGCTGCAGTTGTCGCTAGGGTTACGCAAAGTCCGAATCAATAGAATCCAAATTATCAGGGTCTTACCTTATAAAAGAGATTTGTAGCCCTCGACTTAAATATAAATATTTTATATGTGCAGTAATAAATTGTTAAGCATTATTACTTAATATTTCAAATAACTGTTAGTTACTGCTGACTTTCATTAGATATTTTTTAATTTATTTATTGTAAGGAAAGTATTTTGAAGGTCTTACTTCAAAAGTGAAAAAGTTTGAAACTTTTTAAGTAAAGATATTTAATGTCTTGTTTATTCGTAAAATTGAAATAAATGTAACCGATTTTCTTAACCCTGTGATAACTTTTCCATAGACAAACAAATTTAGCACCCAAGCTTAGCATCATAACACATCCATGTTTTAAATAATTCAATTTATAAAAACATGTGTCTCAGACGCACTGAGGTCAATGCATGAGCACGTATGTGCGATTATTAACACTGCGTAAACAATAGAAGTCAGATAAAATGTATTGAATTGTGCAAGGTAGCATGAGTACTTTCTATTTGGCAACAGTAACAATGTGTTGTTTTAACATTTCCCTTTTGTTTGGCCGTGATTGACAGTCAAGCCGTAGCCTTGACCAGGTTGTAGGCAGGTGAAATGAACTCCTGATTGTTCGCCTTATCATAACCTGCATTCATCTTGTATCAGGCATGTCTTGTGTTCTGTCGGCTGTAGTCTGTGTTATTAATGATCTCAAACAAGGTTTTATTTAAAAAGAGCCTTTAAAAGTTTTATTAAAAGCAATTGGAGAAATTGTAATATCAAATATAGGAGAAATGGTATTTATATAGAAGAGCGTGACCATATAAAGTGAATTTTGTTCATATCCTGAAAGTAGACATTAAACTGAGTCTAAAAATAAAGGTTATAGTTCAGCCATTTTGGTTATGTTTGCACTAAACAAAATAAACTAAACTCTCATCTGGTACTAAAAAGATAAATAATAACAATCGTAAACAATTTATAAAACGATAGAAAATTAACTACAACAATGTAGGTTTATCTTAATAAACCTGGATTGATAAACATTCAGCACTGAAATGAGTAAAACAACATTTGATAAAATCTAAAAACAAAACAAGGAATATGTCAAGTTACAATGTTGCCAAATTTAGTGAAGAACAATATGTTAGCATGTTAGTTGCGCAAGTTATAATATTACGTGGATTTAAAAAAAGGAAATTTGTATACGTTACGAATAGGAGGCTTTTAAGGCTTGGCAGGAGTGAAAAAATATTTCTGAGTTGAATGCAGCTTTCCAAGTGACAGGGCTGTACACTAATAGCCCTTTGTTTGCATGTGTTTCATTTTTCCACTAGCAAATATAGGGCAGCTTAATAAAGGCAGAAACTAGAGGGTGACAGGCGTAACACTGACTGTAAACGTACTGAAATGCGCATGCGTGACAACCAAAAACAGAGTAATTTTGTATATTATGGACAATTTTTACAAGGCAAAGTTTTTACTTTTCAGCCAATAACTCAGTTATCTTTAAAGTTACGTAAACGTACTGAAATGCACATGCGTGACATTCCAAATTACTCCAGAACTAAATTATGAGAAAAATCTTGTAAATAAAGTCCATAATAAATTATTACAAACGTACGAAAAAAGGTTTTTACTACACCAAAACGAAAACAGAGTAATTTTGTTTATTATAGACAATTACCAAGGCAAAATATTTAGTTTTTAGCCAATAACTCAGTTATCTTTAAAGTAACAGAAATAATAAAAGAAAAACGTTATGTTTGTCACTCAAAAAGGAATTTTTGTTTTCTTAAAAAAATTTTAAGTTAGCTGTTTACGAGATATTTTTCATTAAACATTTTTAACTCCCGCCATTTTGAATATATATGAACAGTTTTGTTTTTTGTACATGGGTAAACGATGCCATACCAAATATGTATGGAAAATTTGCGTTCAATATATTTCCTACATCCAAAGATATCAAATATTTTGCAAAAAAAAAAACAGATAACTGGTAAACGAAGCATTTCTGAACTTGTTTATATGAACGCTTTCTTTATTTTCAGTAGTGGAACACGTCCTGAAAGTTTCTCCATTTCTTCCTAAATCTCCCTGCATGTAAGTCTGATTAAAATAACAATGAATATCTATTTTCTGCCATAAACGATCCTTTAAAACATAAAAACCTTAACCTTAAAATAGAAAATCATTGGAATCCAGAATAATTCGACCACGCAGCTGAACCGCTGACGTGAGTTGAGCAAATTTCCAAAATTAAGTTTATAGACCGATATTTTAGGGTTTCGACCAACAATTTGGGAAATAGGTCTATTCACGACGGTGCTGAATAGCTGCAAAATTATTCACACGCCATTCCGCATATTGGGAGTATCTTCAATAACACAAAGCATTGCGTGCTTCGCACGCCTTTCCACATATTGGGATTGTCTTCAATACACAATGCATTGCGTGCTTCGCACGCCATTCCACATATTGGGATTGTCTTCAATACACAAAGGATTGCGTGCTTCGCACGCCATTCCACATATTGGGATTGTCTTCAATACACAAAGCATTGCGTGCTTCGCACGCCAGCCCCACGGTAGAATCCACCACATTTTCTTTGAACCGGGTACTTCTATGGTATTTCACGTTTTGATCGATTTTGGGGGAACCAAGCGAGCTATAAGGTCGCGTAAAAAAACAAAATGTGCAGAATAACATCTTACATTTATATTTTTAGAAAAAACTCTAAAAAAAAATCATTCTCTTAGTAAAAATCTCAAAAAATAGTTACTTCCGGTCAAAAAACTTACTTCCGGTTGTTGGATTTTTTTGGCTAACGAACTCGTCCGAGCCACTTACACAACCAACACGTGTACCAAATTTGGACCAAATCGGACTTAAAATGCGACCGCTAGAGTGCGAACACATATATACATATATATATATATATATATATATACATATATATATACATATATATATATATATATGAATTTTAATGACACCCCAAAACGTGTTCTGGGGACCATGATCGGTGCTCATTTGCTACTCCCGACCTTGGGTCTCACCATAAGGGCCACTGCAATAGCTCATTTTTCCTATAGAAATTCGCTAATAAATAAATCAAGAATATATTATAACAAGCCTAACTAAAACCAGAAACAGGAACATAAATTTGAATAACTCCTCTCTATCCTTCAAGACAAGTTTGTTTATTGCATGTACATAGTTACGTGGGCAGACAAGGAATTTATTAATTGATAATAGTGTAGTTTTATTTTATTACATGTAATAACTCGAGTAATTTATCTTTTTTTAAAGGATTCCTGTTATGTAGTTGTGATCAACTAATGACTTTCTTTGTCAATTTTTATGAGCATTCAATCTGGCTGCAAGTTCATGTGTGGTTTCATACCTGTTATTGGCGTGTTTATTGAAATGTCTCCATTTAAAGTAACGCAACATAAAGCTGAAGGTTCTGTAGGAAAGTTTGCAAGCCGTCAATAAGAGTAATTTAATTCTTACCAATATAATTTCTATCTTAACCCTTACACGCAGTGTAAATTACGGTTTGTGATAAACTAAGTGTTTTTAAACTGAAACAAAAAGATTTCTTTGTACGATCACATAAGAAATCAATTTTAAAAATAATAAAATTAAAATCCCCTATAACAACCCTCCTTTACTTGTTACCCTCATATTTCCTCATCTCCACTCTAGACACAAATAAATCAAACTCAGTCATTTACCCCGTTGAGCTCGTGCGGTAATATTTCCTTTCGGGGCGACAATGTGAGTTTTATGTAAGGCTCACATAACTGTTGGATTCATTGTAAAAAAATCATGGAACCGATTTAGTCCCGTTAATAAAGATTATTTATAAATGAAAACTGTAATAATTAAAAGTGATGTAATGCTTAAATTTATATATGTAAGAAGCTTTGTCCTGACTGAATGACTGACTGACATAAAATCAACGTAGAGATACAAATACGAAAATTTAAAGGTATATTCTTATGAGGGGTCATAGATGAACACTAAAAAAGGATTTTGCAAAATTTGTATTTCAATTATTATTGTGAACATTCTGAGAAAACAGCTGTTCGGATCAAAAGCTGTACATATGTTTGTTTACATTCGTTACCATTGCAACCAACTTAGCAAATTATTCTTCACTACCACAGCTTTTTTTTAGGTTAGATTAACGATTAACAAACTAGAAGCAAAGACAAAGAAAAATCATCGAATAATACTTACTGTATTATAAATTCAATTCAAACATCCGTTGCTACGTATTATAAAATAAAACAGCTGATTTGGATCAAAAAATTAATTTTATGTTAGGCCAACAATGAACCAAAACACGTTTATTTGCAACTAATTTGGCAAATTTATAATCAGTTAATTGTTCTTCTCAACTAACAGGTTTTTTAGATTAGGTAAAAGCAAACAAAAGGCTTACTACAGCTTGTGTTACACATTATATTGTTTCCTTTAATTGGTTATATCAAAATTTGTTTGAAATGTTGATTAGTTAAATATTAATGGTGGAATTACTACGCTTGATGCAATTTGAATTACTAGGGATGGTCGTGTCTATTTAGATCTCTGTCTTACATTAGCTATCTATAGGTCTCCGCTCAGTCATCACTTTCATGTAAATATCAGGTTATTCAATGGGGAACCCCTAGTTTAATTATAAATTAATGTGTATTAAATGCTATTACATGCTATAATTTTGCTCACCAATTTGTGGCAGACAAATAAAAAATGTACAAACTAATATTATCAGTTTGAGCCTCTTACACATGAAGTAATTTTTTAACGCTAAGTATATAAATGGAAACATTTATATTACTTATAAACAAAATGAATTTTTTAATGCTCAGTTTATAGTCAGTTTGTGTATTTTAATTTTGTAATGTAAATTCACTGTTTTTACCGTACTTTTTTAGAGGGTTCAGTTTTTTGTATTACAAAGTGACACTCATGAAGTGAAAACAATTTTTAAGATATTTATTATCTGAAATGAAGATTAAAATTGTTATTCAAAGTTTGTAATAGGCTACTCTAAATTTTTATTGTATTTTATTTTCCATTTGTTTTGGTTTATATTCACCAACAAATAAAACAATTGCATTATTAGTTTTCATACGCCTCTTTAAAGTTGTAATGTCCTTGTTCTAATTTGAATTGTGACTGTTTAGGGTCTGCAACGAGTGAGGTCTGTCCACGATATAACAGCTGCAGACTTTCTGGAGGAGTTTGGGAAGGAGAAGACGTGTTCCCGACAAGGGATGTACCTCCTTCTCAACCATCTCCCCTGGAATCGCCTGGAGTACCAGTCCCACTAGCTGATAGTCGGAAAGGTAATATTTCTTTACTTATTCTGTTAGACTATTTGTTTTAGTTAAAAGTAATTGTAGTAATGAAAACAATGAATCGATGATTTTTTAACTATGCACATTTAAATTATATACATAATTGTTTAGTTTTGTATTAGAGAAAAATGTATTTTATCCATAAATATAATAACGACATGTCAGTTATTGTAAAGTCTTGTTAAGGGTTGGGACTTGGTTTAAAATTACAAATTTTGCCCATATAAAGTTAAAATAAATATTAATTAGTATAACAATTTTAAAAAATATTACTCGATATTAAAAAGACATTTGTCTTTTGTTTTAACTTTTTGTATTTAAGATTCATGTTATACTTATTTGTAAGTAATATTGAACCACATTTTTTACACAGAATTCGTTATTTGAAGATTTTTTTGTGAAATTTAATTGAATAATGTTTTGAAACTCTTAACATATTCCCAAGAATATCCTTACAATATTTTATTTTTAGATTAACATTTTTGAAATTGAGTTGATACTGATGGTCAAAGATGAAATAAAATTGATAAATATTTACGCCACTTTATTTTAAAAGAATGTTTCGAGAAATTTTTCTCAGTTTAGTATTTGCCTGATAGGCCTATAAATTTAAATAGTTTTATTTGAATCGCAATAAGTTGTCTATAGAGCTACAATTTTTGTAGGCAACATTTGTTTCGCAAACATTTTGAACTGTTGTCTCTGCCGGTGTACCGAAATTGCGGTTTGCACAGTGCCTAAAAGGGTTCGCTAATCTACTACCAAAATGACAATTTCTTTAGATACCTGGTTTTCAAAGCGCAATTTCCATAGCTACCTTGATTTTGAACCACAATTCCTTTAGCTACCTGATTTATAAGGTGCAATTTCCGTAGCTACCGTGTTTTCAAGCTGCAATTTCCATAGCTACCTGGTTTTCAAGCAACAATTTCCTTAGCTTGGTTTTCAAAGCACAATTTCCATAGCTACCTTGATTTTTAGGCACAATTCCCTTAGCTACCTGGTTTACAAGGTGCAATTTCTGTAGCTGCCTGGTTATCAAGCTGCAATTTCTATAGTTACCTTGTTTTTGAGGAACAATTCCCGCAGCTACTTAGTTTGTAAGGTGCAATTTCCTTAGCTGCCTAGTTTTCTAAACAATTTCTCTAGCTATTTTGTTTTTGAAGCACAATTACTATAGCTACCTGGTTTTTTTAGATGCAATTTCCGTAGCTACCTGGTTTTCAAAGCGCAATTTCCATAGCAACCTTGATTTTAATTTAGGTTTGAATAATTATGTTTCTTGTTACTTGGTTGTTGACAGCTGATAAATGTTGCTTTGATTATTTTGGGAAATTAAAGTAGATATTACAAGTAAATCATTTGCCTAACTGAATAAATTAGGATTAATTTTAAAATGTCACTCAATATTTTACAGAATTTGAGTATTGAAAAGTAGTTGAAATTTTAGCAGTAACATTAAAACAACAAAGTAAATATTATTTGTCAAAAAACTTGTTTGATTACAGAATTAGATTTTAACTGAATTTGAGTTTCTTTCTATAAAATTTGTTAAAATGTTTTTCCATTTATGTTTTATACACACACTTTTCAATCATAGAGTATTATGTCAAAAACTTAAAAAAATGAATCATAAACATTTTATTCATTTGATGCCACCTGTTCGAAGACATTTCTCTTCAGATAATTCAGTATTATTTGTTACTGAGCATTTAATATGTATTTATGTAAATTTTATGACTAAAGCCAACAATGTTAGAAATACTTTCTATTGCTTGTAAATATCAGTTTCTCTAGTCTATGTTTAAAGTAAATTTTATAGGTTACCTTTCATAGAAGAATAAGAGACCATTTTAGGTTGATACTTTCCAAACAGCTGATATAGCTTTCCCTAAACACATTGGCATACTGGTGGAGATCTTTTATCCTAATAAGGAAGTATGTTTGATGTCATTTCAAAACATTCATGTGTTTAGATTAGTTTAAGTGAATTCCATTAGAAATTCTTACATTTTATCTCCATATTGTTTGAATTGAATTGCAATTCTTTTTTGTTTGATTTCTCACATTTTACAGTCTTACTTGTAGACATATTCTAATGAGTTTAATTTTTGTTTAACCATACATAAAATATGATTGCCTTGTGAAGGCAAACAATTGTAAAACATTTATTTAAAAAAGTAGTAAATGACAAATATTAATAATCAAACACTAGTTTTATAAATATTGGTTAAATGTCCTCCAAAGCTGTTAAACGACCTTTATCAACTTCTCAAAGTTAATAAATTAAAAATTACTAGAAATAGTCTGTGTAGTGAAAACAAGGAGGAAATTTACCATACAAATTTCCCCAAAACATTATTTTTTCACTAAAAATTTCCTTAATCACAACTGTATAACCCTAGCCCTCCGTCACATACCCCTCCATCACACAATCTACACAATGTAAATGAAAACAAACAAATCAGTCATCACATCGCCGATTTTGAATTTTGGTAAGCAGTTTAAGTTAAGAAACGAAAAACATCAGTAATAATGTCTTTGTATAATATGGTTTAATGTGTTATCGCTTGAATAATATCATTTGTATGAAGCTATCAAAATTTTCAATTCCGGTATAATAATAATTATTAAAAAAGTATTAGAACACTGGCTGTTCATAGCCAGTCAAGAATCAGGAAACTGTTATTCATCAATCGGCATAAAAATATTGTATCGGTGGCTCAGCAAACAACGCTCTTTGTGTGTGTGGATATACAACGTAAACAAACTGATTAGGCTGACTTCCCATTAATATCTTATCTATTTTTCTCAAAAATAATTTTTCCCTTTGTAGATTTTTTCCCTAGCTAAAATTTCCCCTGCCCAGCCTCAATTTCCCCCGAACCTTGTTCGGGCATTTTGACATATTCTGCACCTCTGGCGAAAACAATGCCAGTCATAAGTGAATTAAGAAAGTTTAAAATGAATGAATTGCATTGCTACATCGAGTAGAGTGATCTAGAACCTAGACAATATGACATAAAGTTAGACTTTATAAGAAATAATCAGATTGGGGTATTCCAGATAAATCATCAAATATCCCCAATAATTTGTTTATATAAAAATGGGAAAGTTTTGATCAGTGAAAAATCTATTTTACTATATTTTTTCTTGATAAATAATTATAACTGGTATCAGTGGTCGAAAAGTTCGATTAATTTTGTTTTTAAAGTAACAAAATTCAACTTGTTTTGCTCATAATGAGTTGGAATTTATTTGTATACAAATTCTTAACTCTTAACTTGACGTTATGAGTAAAATAGTAGGAAAGGGCAAAGAGGAATTTTGATGGAAAAATAATAAACATTAGAAGTAATTCGACTATTAACTGGTAGAATAATTTAACAAATAAATAAAGATAAATGATAATTCAATTTGAAAGAAATGGAAAGAAGGACACGTATTTGTTTGTATAATTTGTTTTAAATATTTTCCCGTGCATGGAAGTACAGCTATGAAAGAGATCAAAATGGTTTCATTTAATTGTTTAAGCATTTTTATGATGAAAAATCATGTATGTATGACAAATATAAAGCCATGAACTACAAAAATTTATTTTTATTGCCATAAAATACTTCATAAAACCAACTTTATAAAATAACAGATAAACAGCTAAGCAACACAATTTTAGGTTAGGCCTAATTCATTTTATTTCACCTGACTTAACGGTAACATACACCCATGATTTTTTCACATCTTTGGCACAGTACCTTTCGAATAATATAAATTTAATTCATCTCCTTTTATAATAAATATTTTTTTAAATTAGGCAACTTCAATTTTTGATGTTTTGGTCTACATATTCCATAGTTAAACAATACATAATTTACATAAGTGAAATATTTGAATCTAACCAACCACATTCTCCAGTGTTTTGGTGGTTGGGAGAAAGAGAAAAAAACTCATACAAATGCAAAATTTATAAAGAATCACACTTACGAGATGTGATAAAAAAATATGGTGAGTTAATTTTTTTATCATTAACTGCTGACTCTAGATCCATTTGATCTAATATGTCCGATAGCCAGATCTGTTGAGGCAGGCAGTGTTAAGTTTGAACACGTTCTGACTTGTCAGTCAGCTTCCAGAGCCGCTTAGAGTGAGGTTGTTTTTACCGGTGAGGTTGTGAGGTTTACCGTGTCTGTCGTGCATCATGGATTTCGAACAACACATTAACATTAAGTTTTGTTTAATTTTGCAAGAAAGTGACAGGAAAGCTCATGAAATGTTAAAATCAATGTATGGCTATAATTTGGTAACTCTGTAGACTGATTACATGTGGTATGAGCAATTTAAAAGCGGAAATGAGTCGGTTGAAGAAGAAGAACAGTCGCGACGTCTTTCGATCTAAAAACAGATGAAGTGAAAAAAGTGGCTAAATTTGTTTGTTCAAACAGCTGAATTACTATTCGAGAGCTTACCAAAGAACTTAACATCTCGTACGGGCCCATGCAAAGCATTTTAACCGATAATTTGCAGATGAGACGAGTGAATGCAAAATTTTATCCCAGACTTTTGACTGATGAACAGAAAGAAAATCTCGTCTCAGTTTGCATGGAATTGAAGGATCGTCTTCATGCAGATCCAAACTTCATGGCCAAAATTTGATTGTAACTGGAGATGAAAGTTGGGTCTATGGCTATGAACCTGAGACAAAAATTCAGAGTTTTCAATAGAAAACAAGTAACTCCCCTCGCCCTAAAAAGGCATATCACAGTCGTGTTCATAATTTTTTCGATAGTGAGGGCTTAGTGCGATCAGAGTTTGTTCTTAGGGTAACAACTGTAAACTTTGAATTTTACAAGGGTACTGAAACAATGTGCGAAAAAAGACTAGAAAAGTGGGCCAATGGCTTCCTTCTTCATCACGGTAACCCACCATGCCACATGTTGCTTTTGATTCGCAATGTTTTGGCCGGAAAAAGTGTCCTTGTCTAACATATCAGCCTCACTCACCAGGTTTAGCACTATGAGACTTCTGGCTCTTCAGAAAAATAAAACACGTGCTAAAAGGAAAACGTTTTGACACCATACCCGACATTGAGTTGCCCACGACCCAGCAGATAAAAGCCCTTCCGAAACAAGCCTTCCAAAAATGCTTCCAATCATAGATTCAACGTTGGGACAAATGCATCGCTAGCCAAGGACAGTACTTTGAAGAAGATTAATTCAAATTCTGTGTAAGCTTTTTACTTATTACTTTGTTTGCAATAAAATTATTCACCATATTTTCTGATCACAGCTCGTACACATATAAAGCTTTAAAGATTGTAAATTTTTTTACAATTTTAGAAAATTCACAATAAAAATACTCAAGTCTTATTAAAATAAATACAACAAATGTGGCGCTTAGCTCTCAACACAATAGTTCTTTTAACTTTCTAGTTCTGCTGCCTATATTTTACTCAAATTATTACATAAACAAACAAATTTGTGAGATGTCTAATATATAAATAATTTTTCTTTGACATTTAAGGCTTTTCAGCAATGGTGGTGATGATGGTGATGATGATATATTTAATGTTGTATTGATCGCAATATGATTAGAAACTTTAAATAATATTCAACAATTTCATTAAAAGTATACAAACCTTAATAAATAAATCAAGAGTTTCCTTCGATATCAAAACCTACACTATAGTAAAAATGGTTTTGGTTTTAGCATCTTGTACAACTTTTATTTGTAGGTTAATGTACCTAACAAAAATCTAATTGTTTAAAGAGAAAAAGTTCTAAAAAAGTGCTTCAATATTTCAAATGAATAATTTTAGGCTTATTTGTTTTATTATTATCGTAAGGGATCTACTAAAACTATTTTATGTGTATCATTATTATTTTGTGTTGTCTTTTTACTTTGTGTTTTATAACCTGAAATATTCTTCTTTTTGACACTAATTTAGAAATCAGACTGTTCTACTACTATACTACTACAAGTACTGTATATTGTTGGATAAAAACCTAGGTTTAATTTTGATTGTGGCCTATTACCTCAGTTTTATTAAAAATGTATGCCTCTTTAACCCGGCAGGGGTCGCTTAGCGGTTGTAACGTGAGATTCATTCATATGTGGGCGGTCCAAACACCTAATGCACTTCAGCCTCATGGGCTTTTTGCGCTCCCACCTTAAAGGATGTGAAGACCCCTAGTTGTCCTTGTCAAGATCTATAAGCTCGATGAACCTAGAGATCTTTTTGACAATGTTCTCCTGGGGGATGGTTTGGCCTTTGGTCAGTTTCCCAAAGATTTCATAACTTACCTGTTCAAGTCTCTCACACTCAAAAATCAGGTGTTCAGCAGTTTCCTCCTGCAGATCACACTTTCTGCATATAGGATCTCCGGTGAATATGCCCATCCTTAGCATATGTTTCCTAAGATGACCGTGTCCTGTAATTAGGGCTACTACCTTCTTTATACTACACCTGCTCAATGTTAGGATGTCAGATGCAGTCTGCCTAGATGGACCTGAAAGTGAAAGCTTGCTCATCCTCAAACCTGTGATGCCCTTCCACCTTGTTCCATGTTCTAGTTTTGCCCATTCAGCTACAGCCTGCATGGCTGTTGCCTTTGCTATTTCACAGAACGGTTCAGGTCCTATGAATTCAGACGCTGACGCCTAGTTTGCCAGCTTGTCTGCATACTTGTTCCCATCTATTCCAACGTGCCCTGGAACCCAGCAGAGTGTGACTCTGTTGAGACCTGCTAGATGAATTATGGATTTGACGCATTCCCAGACCAGCTTAGACCTGAACTCAGAGCTTTCAAAGCCGCCTGGCTGTCTGAATAAATACAGATTTCTTTATTGATGTGTCCGAGTCTGATGTTCTCCCTGGCACATTCTAATAAAGCAACTACCTCTGTTTGGAATAATGTTGGGTAGATCCCCATAGGAAGGACACATTCCTGCCCTGGATCCCAACCACATATTCCTGCTCCAGACTTACCTTTAGTTTTTGAGCCGTCAGTATACCATTCAAGCTCGAACTTTGGGAGGGATCTCTTTCCATCCAACCATTCCTCTCGACTGGGTACTACCACTCTGAATGGCTTTTGGAAGGAGTATTGTACTTTCATTTGGTCTGAGATCATATCCAATGTCCTGTCTTTAGCAAATGTTTTTATTCTAGAATGTCCCAGATTCCTTGGGTTACGTATCCAGAGTTCTTCACAATTAAGGCGATGCGCACTCTTCCTAGCTACTACCTTTACAAAGAGGTCCAGTGGAAGAATGTTGAGACAACAGTCCAGAGTCGCTCCGGGGGTGCTACTGATAGCTCCTGTGATAGCCAGACAGGTCAGGCGTTGAATCCTCGCCAGCCCCGCCACCACACCCTGTACCTCTGTTCTAGTCCACCACACAATGGCGCCATACGTCATGGCGGGCCTCACCACAGAGTTATAAAGCCAATGCATGAGCTTAGGCTTCAATCCCCATGTCCGCCCCACCATACGCCTGCTCGCTATCAGTGTCCACTTACCTCTATCAATCACTCGATTGAGTTGCGAATTGAAGTTCAGCCTCTGGTCTAAGATTACACCCAGATACTTAACCTCCGTTGCTATAGCAATCCCACTTCCTCAAAGGATTACTGGCCCAGAGCTCTCTAGTTTCCTTCTCCTGGTGAATGGGATTACCTGAGTCTTCTTTGGATTGACACTTAGTCCTGTCTCACCGCACCACTTCTCAACAGTTCCAAGCGCCATTCCCAGTATTTCTGCTACAGTAGGTACAAACTTACCTACAACAAGTATGACAACATCATCCGCATAGGCTTGCGCATACACTCCTGTGTTGTTGAGTTTTATGAGAAGGTCATCGACCACGAGATTCCAGAGAAGGGGGGAGAGAACTCCTCCCTGAGGACAGCCTCGGGTCACACTTACCTTCACAGTTTCACCATACAGAGAGGACTCCACGACCCTGCCCCAGAGCATGGCACCAATCCACCTGCAAACCAGGTCCTCTACCCCACGCCCCCTGGCAGCGCCGATCATCGACTCCGTAGTGGTATTGTCAAAAGCCCCCTCAATGTCTAGGAAAGCACCAAATGCTACCTCCTTGCACTCAATGGCTCCTTCTATTCTGCTCACCAGGTGATGCAGTGCAGATTCACAGGACTTACCTAGGATATAAGCATGCTGGTTGGCATGCAATGGGCGTTCTACAAGTGTCCCATCACATATGTGCCTATGTATTATTTTCTCCAATACTTTCAGCAGGACAGATGTTAGGCTTATAGGCCGAAACGACTTAGGGTCGGTGTAACTTACCTTTCGGTATGAACACAACCCTGGTCATCCTCCAGGATCGTGGAATATAACCAGTAGCTAAGCTCGCCCTGTACAACTTACAGAGCAGTGTTACCAAGTTATTTACATTTTCTGGAGACAGACGGGTCTGATCCCGTCTCCTCCAGGAGATTTGAACGGATCAAATGTACCTATAGCCCATTTGTAACGTGAGAAGTCACGCGCAGTTGCCTTGACCGGCAGTCAATAAAACGCTAAATGTTTATCAAAAATATAATTTATTTATAAAAAATTGTCAATGGGTTAAGGAAGTCTCTCATCAATAAAAATCTGTCTCAGTATTGTTCCAGGGTTCTCAAAGGTTTCGTCCTGTCGCCTTTCTTCTTTTTTGATGCTGTCTAAAAATTTTCTTCTTCATTTCAATCCATAACAAATGTAAAATACTAGCAAAACTAATTATAAACCAAATAAAAACTAATGTCAAATAAATAATACTTCGCTATGCGTCGAACACGGAATAATAACATAAAAAATCAGGTAACATGAGGGGTCGCTTGGGAACGAAAAGACCATATATCTCACTATTCATTAACTGTAATTGTATTGTGAGCGACTAAGTTTCAAGGTACTGAGACGATAGAAGCATAATATACAGTCTTCGCGTAAGGATGGGCCTAAATAAAGAAAAAGGGTTGAAACGACCTTGAGCAACCCCTGCCGGATTAAATAAAATTTGGATATTATTTTTCTTTTCCCCCATTTTATGAATAGAATTCTTTTCCAATTTCTTCTTATACTTGTTTGTTTGGTGTGTAAAGTTGTGCATGAGTAGTGTTGTAATGTACAGTGTATATGGGTTCTCCGCCCACACGAGATAAAGTCAGAGCTGAAGAGAAAGGACGTACTCGTCGAGTACAGAATCGAGAAAAACGAGGCCTCAAGAGTGGCCGTAGCTTTTCTGAAGATCTTACAAAGATGTTGCCATCTTGGCGGGATAAGAAAACCCTTCCCAATTCAGGTATGGTGCATTTGGTTCTTGAAACTGTATTTTAGTGCATGTTTTTGTATATTTTGTTGTTGTTTTGTACTTTTGATTATTTACAAACAATTTGTACATAAACTTTGTTGTACCAATAATTTTTTTATATTAATACCAATTAAAAATAAAGTTTTAACAAAGCATATATTACTTATACTTTACATCTACAGTACTCTACTAATGCTGGTCATTATTATTATTTTCTTGCCTTTCATCAATGTCATCATCATCATCAACATCAAAATTTTACCTGTCTCTTGATTACTTTACAAGTCATTTTGAAACAATATCATTTATAAGAGTTATTAACCTATTGTATGTGTTTGTAATTTAATTATATTTTTAATTTATTTTAATTTTAGTATGTTCTAACTACAACTTCTATAAAAATGTTTTGAAGGTGTACAAAGTATCTAATTTATTTGTTATCTGTAGAAGGTAATCTATTTAAGTTATTAACATTAAAGGGAATGGTATTAGAACAAAAGCCATTAATATAATAAGTAGTGGGAGCTTATTTAATATTGTTGCCATTCCAATGCATTATTGTTCCTGCTGTAGGTTCATATCTGACAATATTGTCTTAAGTTTTTTCCGAGTATCCACTCCCCGTCTTTCATACATAGGCATAAGTAATGTCGCTAATCAAAAACAAAGAAAAATGTATCGTAAGTATCTTACAAAAGTAGTAAATAGCAGTATTAACGTGGGCTTACTTTCAACAAACAATTGTAGAACCAATGATGGTACTAAGAAAAAAGAAGCTATTCTGTTTTCCCACAAACGTTTGAGTAAATTCTTTTTGATGATTAATATAGTATGTAACTAGCTGAAGTGCGCCTTTTGCTTCTGCTTGACTTATTTTTTCTACATCCTGCCTTTGAACAACTTCTTCTTCATTCTCTTGATCGCCTTCACAAAACACCACTTACAATATATGATCGTCACTTAACAACTTGTTTTCAAGACCTTCATCAGCACTTTTGCTTTAATACAACTACATTTAAAAAGTTTCTGTAAATCAGTGAATAGGTTGTTTTCATCAGGATAAGGTAACTCTAAAGTATTCTGCACAGCTGTAAGATGATCAAGCACACACACTTGCAGTATCCTTACAGTGTTATTCAAGAAATACATCAATGACACAGTAAATCATCTGCTTAGACATCTCGTAACATATCTCTGAGTCATTGAGGTGCATTGATTAGGTCAGACGCAAACTGTCCGGTTAAAGTGGAGGCCGGTTAAGTGGAAGCCAGTTAAAGTGAGGCTGGTTAAGTGGAGGCCTGTCAAATTGGAGGCCGGTTGAAGTGGAAGCCAGTTAAGTGTAGGCTTGTTAAAAGATCACCGGTTAAGAGGGAGCCTGCTGTATTTATTTTGAGGATTAGTATAAAATCGTGTACTAACACCTCAACAAATAATAGTTTTTAATATGTTTAATTATTTTAAAATTTTCAATCTTCAATTTGTGCAACGAAATACTTTTCTGTCTGACGCATTGAAATTGTTAAATTTGATCCTGCGTTACAGAATATTATATTTTTTTTAAAACTTTGCAACAACTACTTTATATTTACACTTGTTTTCAATTTTGTTTAGAACACCCAGAAGTATCGCGGAGGTTATTGCTTGAAGAATTTGAGAGCGAGTGTAAATTGAAGGACATTGCCGATTCTTTGACCAGACCACGTCACCGACGTCTTACTAGTCCTGCTGTGACACCGCCTCCTCCGACAAATACCACCAATCAGGAGCCTACGAGGGACAGTGATACCAGTTCTCATAAACAGGTTGGTTGAACAGTTAAAAGATCATGTTCCTAAAGAGTCCACTACCTTGCTGATAAGTGCTGCGTCAAAATTAAACTTAACAGACACTTCTATACGTTTTCAATAGTTTTCTAAATCCACTAAGTAGAACAATTTAGATAATAGGAATAGTCTAAGGCTATCTTTAAGTTGCATATGAAAAGTTTTGGGGTGTCATTAAAAATTTTATTTATATATGTGTTCGCACTCTAATGGCCGCATTTTACGTCCAATTTGGTCCAAATTTGCTACACAGGTTGTTTGTTAGCCAAAAAAATCCAACAACCAGAAGTACTTCTTTTGACCGAAAGTAAACATTTTTTGAGATTTTTCGTACTAGAATGGAATTTGTTTTATGGTTTTATCTATAAAAAATAACGTAGGATATTATTCTGCATATTTAGTTCTTTTTAAATGACCTCATAACCCGTCTGGTTCCCTCAAAATCGACAAAACGTGAAATACCATAAAAGTACCAGTTTAAAATCCACATGGGGATTTTACCATAGGGTCATCTTCTGATCCGAAGTGAGTTTGTCCGCTGCTTTTGAGGTCCAAACTCGGAAAGCCAGCTTTTCTGTTGTGAGCGAACGAAACAACTTGTGAGCCGGGGCTGAAGGGAATATAAAAAGCAATAAATATGATGAAACTAACTACAGTGACTAAATTGTTTAGCTTGTAATTTTACTATTGTCTTGAAACTTACTTTTGTGTACTCATCTTAACCATAATTGAGTAACAAATAATATTTACATTTACATCCAAAACAACTTTATTAAACTGGAAAGAAAAACACAATATAAATAAATATTAGCAAATTGGTCTTCTCTTACATACACGGTTACAGCCAGATCTACTAAAAACTTAATTAATTTTTCTTAACAATTATAAAAAAACACATGTTCAAGTAACATATGTTCAAGTCAAACAACTTACAATCTGTGTACTTGGACTACAAAGAACAAAACATAATATTTATTATATGATCAACTAATATTTTATAACAACTATGATTGTATCATTTACTTTTATTTCAATATCAAACCGTTGCAGGTACGAGGTGATCCAGATGGCTGTGGATTGGATTTGTCTACACTGCGATACTCTCCGAGTTCTGAACTACGGGTGGAACTACCGGCTGAAGATCTACTTAATATTAAGAAAGGCTGGTTAATGAAACAAGGATCAGATAAGGTGAATAATTTACCTGGTTCTATAAGCATACAAATTTTGAGTTATCCAATAATAATTTTATTATTATTAATGTAATATATAATGTTGTTTTATTATTTCACATTATATTTATGGTGTTTTTGCTTCTGTATTGATCACATAAAGACTTTTGACTTCTTTTAGGAATGGAATAAACATTGGTTTGTACTGAGGGGTGCAGCACTGCTATACTATAGAGACCCTACTGGGGAAGATCAAGGTATATTAGACGGAGTCATAGACCTAAGTGGAGTAAGTGCTGTCACTGAAGTACAGGTCGCTCGAAATTACGGTTTCCAAACCACAGTAAGTAGCAATACCATAATTTATATATCTATTCAAATTAAATTTTAAAATAATTCGACCACGTAGCTGAACGGCTGTCGTGAGTTGAGCTAATTTCCAAAAATAAATTTATATGTTTTAGGGTTTCGACCAACAATTGGGAAAATAGGTCTACTCACAAAAATGTTGAATAGTTGCCTGCGTGTACGAAATATATAAGTATAATTTGTTAGACTGCTTCGCTTTGCTCACAGTTCCCCATGTGAATTTTAACCAGGCACTTTTATGCTATCGATTTTGGGGGAACCAGACGAGCTATAAGTTCGTGTAAAAAAAACAAAATGTGCAGACTAATCTCCTATACTTTATTTGTATAAATCCCTAAAAAAGATTAATTCTAGTACAAAAATCTCCAAAAACATATATTTCCTGTCAAAAAAGTGCTTCCGGTTGTTGGATTCGTCCGCGCCATATAAAACCAGCTTCAAATTTGAGCTAAATCGAACGTAAAAGGTGGCCGCTAGTATGTAAATTTTCAATGACACCCCAAAACTTGTTCTGGGAACCATGATCGGTGATCATTAACTACTCCCTACCTTATGTCTCACCATAAGAGTCGCTGCAATAGCTCATCTTTCCTATGGAAATTCGCTAAAAATCCGTATTAGCTCAGACTGCAAGTGCGAGTATATTGAAGTTCTTATTAACTCCTGTAAGCTAAGCACTAAGCATTACTTCCCTTGGCGCTAAGGGTAGCAATTACGAAAAAAGATTTTGGTCATATTTAGAAAATTAGAAGTTTAACAATAATTCTAAACGGGCTCGATATCGTATCTACTAAAGAAGTAATAATGAATTTGTGTAAGAGTTGATATTATTGAAAATGGTCCACATCACGTTCAAATATAATATATTCGTTCTGATGATTATTTTGTAGAGTTATAGTTTAGTTTTTCTAGTTTTCCTCATTATTAAATTCTTTAAATTAAAGTGTGCTGTATTTCCATCCTGCTCATTATCTCCTCTGTTTCATCGGCTGTAGTGTTCAAGACAGGCAGGATATTTAAACATGGCGACTCTCTAACTTATAGTCACCGAATCCAAGATAGGATAAATCCTCTCATTCACTGTTAAGCCCTTTGTATTTGTCTTCCTACTCAAATCATCAAATGCTTGCCTTAGTGCTTCATGGAACATTCCTATTATGACAAGATCATCTGTGTAACCTTGAGTCAGAGTGCTTTTATTTATTGATCATACTTTTTTGGGTTGATTAATACACTATATTAAGCACAAAAAAGTTTTAATTACTGTATTTGTATTAGCTTCAATGCAATAATTATGATAATTTATGTCATAGTTGTGTATTTTTTGATTTACAATAATTTAGAAAATCTTTTATAAATGACACAGTATGGCACAAATCAATGGATTCCTGAACATACTAGAGATATGCGGAAACAGTCAACTCTAGGGAACGGTTCTTAACTGTTCTGTTCTACATTTTTAACTGTTCTTTAAACCTGTTAATAAAGAACGGGTAAATATCATTCAAAGAATTTTAATCCTCAGAAAATATAAGGTTTTATCTGGGTGCTTTGTTCAAAATAAATCTAGGATTTACCAGGTATATTAAGTGACAATATAAACTTACATTTTAAAATTAAGTTGTTAGGCTATAATGTAAGTACATTAACCATGTTTTTTTTTTTTGGTTTGCTGATAACCATTGGCAAAGAACAAATAAAATAATAAAATGATTGTAAAATAATTAAAAAAAGATTATATTCAACAATTAATAAAATTATCAAACTGTTTAAACATTAAACAGCTTTATTAGCGAATTTCCATAGGAAAAATGAGCTATTGCAGTGGCCCTTATGGTGAGACCCAAGGTTGGGAGTAGCAAATGAGCACCGATCATGGTCCCCAGAACACGTTTTGGGGTGTCATTAAAATTCATATATATATATATGTATATATATATATATATATATATGTATATATGTGTTCGCACTCTAGCGGTCGCATTTTAAGTCCGATTTGGTCCAAATTTGGTACACGTGTTGGTTGTGTAAGTGGCTCGGACGAGTTCGTTAGCCAAAAAAATCCAACAACCGGAAGTAAGTTTTTTGACCGGAAGTAACTATTTTTTGAGATTTTTACTTAGAGAATGAATTTTTTTTAGAGTTTTTTCTAAAAATATAAATGTAAGATGTTATTCTGCACATTTTGTTTTTTTACGCGACCTTATAGCTCGCTTGGTTCCCCCAAAATCGATCAAAACGTGAAATACCATAGAAGTACCCGGTTCAAAGCCATGTGGTGGATTCTACCGTGGGGCTGGCGTGCGAAGCACGCAATGCTTTGTGTGTTGAAAATACCCCTAATACGAGGTTTGGCGTGCGAAGCACGCAATGCATTGTGTATTGAAGACAATCCCAATATGTGGAATGGCGTGCGAAGCACGCAATGCTTTGTGTATTGAAGACAATCCCAATATGTGGAATGGCGTGCGAAGCACGCAATGCATTGTGTATTGAAGACAATCCCAACATGTGGAATGGCGTGCGAAGCACGCAATGCATTGTGTATTGAAGACAATTCCAATATGTGGAATGGCGTGCGAAGCACGCAATGCATTGTGTATTGAAGACAATCCCAATATGTGGAATGGCGTGCGAAGCAC
>JAGFPH010001279.1:44964-56727 GCA_018207615.1 Philaenus spumarius
ATGTGGAATGGTGTGCGAAGCACGCAATGCTTTGTGTATTGAAGACAATCCCAATACGTGGAATGGCGTGCGAAGCACGCAATGCATTGTGTATTGAAGACAATCCCAATACGTGGAATGGCGTGCGAAGCACGCAATGCTTTGTGTTATTGAAGACAATCCTAATACGTGGAATGGCGTGCGAAGCACGCAATGCATTGTGTATTGAAGACAATCCCAATATGTGGAATGGCGTGCGAAGCACGCAATGCTTTGTGTTATTGAAGATACTCCCAATATGCGGAATGGCGTGCGAACCATTTTGCAGCTATTCAGCACCATCGTGAATAGACCTATTTCCCAAATTGTTGGTCGAAACCCTAAAATATCGGTCTGTAAACTTAATTTTGGAAATTTGCTCAACTCACGTCAGCGGTTCAGCTGCGTGGTCGAATTATTTTTAAATACAAACCACAATATACAGTACAATCACTTACGCCGGCACAATCACAAGAGAGCAAGGACAGAAGAGTAGCAGACGGCAGAACATCGCATAATGCAAACTGGGAGTATAAAGAAAGTACAGAACTGATGCCGGGAACAGCTAGGCACGGAACATATTTAGAGAACAGAAAAGGTGCATTTTCATTGGTCTACAAAGAACAGTGAGAACAGATAGTCTATAATCTTATTGGTTAATGTAATAGTGTCGTTAATGTAAAGAGATCAGCTGAGGGAACAGATTACTTGTTTTCTTATTGGTCGATATGGTAGATATTGAGAGCAAAGTACAGAAAACAGATATATTCAGAGGACTGTCTCTGAAAGAACAGATTAGTCTAGGGAACTGTTCTTGAAGACCTGTTCTGTTCATTCAGGCACATCTCTAGAACATACACGGTTTATAAACAGTTAATTATGCAATACTCACAATAATATCATATGCTGTTTTTTAGGAATTTGGAAAAGCATTTTTTGGTTAGATTTTTTTTCGTTCAAACAATTAAATTTGTAGTCCAATAAAAGGAGTAAATGTCTTATTGTGATGAATTTGTTTGACAGACTTGGGACGAGCGAAGCTATGTGCTTTCTGCTGTAACGTCAGGAATACGAGCAAACTGGATGAGTGCAATCAGGCGAGCGGCAGGCTTGGATAATGTTGCGTCTAAATTGGAGTCCGCACCAATTCAGTAAGATTTTGATTCATTTGTCATTCCATAGTTATTTTGTTAGAGATTTCTTTTATTCGCTTTATTTTCTTTTATGTTGGTCACATAATGTTACTATTGTAACATTGTTAACCGAAGTTCAAAAAAAAAATAAAAATTATTATTTAACTAATTTAGAAACTAACTATTTACCATGCATAAGGACTTGTTTGCTCATAGAAATTCTGCAAGATAATACTTGTATGTCATACGAAATCCTGATTCTTGTGTCTGAGTATAAAAGTGTACCTTTAGTACAACTTGTATAATATTATAGTATGTACAATTTTTAATATCATCTTCATCCAATCAAAGACACAACCAATTGTATTCACTATATGCACTAATTCTTAAAGTATATTGCATGATATTAAACTATTTTATGTAGTAATAATTTAAATTAATTTCAGAATTGAAAGGGAACGAGATGTTTCAATAATTCCTACTACTCCACTGACGCCACGGTCCATTTTGTTTTCTTCCGATGACGAGTACCGTACTGCTTCAGAAGGAGGTAGAAGAGAGAGTGGTGATTGGGGCGATGCTCTACCACCATCCCCTCCACTGAACAGAACTCCTATATCTAAAGTGAAGGAAAGAGCGAGGTAAATTTATTTACTTTAAACTCGGTTCGGTGAACAATATTATCAAAAGCTCTATGAACTTTAACAGCATTTAATCGTGTACTAAAAAATATTATTTCTGTACTATTATAGTTGTTTCTGTATTTTTGTAGACAACTAACTACCAAGAAATTACGTTTTAAGTTTTTAGCCAATAAGTTCTAATATCTTTTAAGCTACTTAATGATTAAAAACTCGTTTTGTTTGTCAGCTGAGTTTTGTTTGTTGGTATAGTTTTCATTTTGGTTTTCATCTAAGACATCAACATGTAATACTTTTTTGAATTCAGTATACAATTGCAAAAAACATTACTATTAAAAATTTTAATAGAAACTTCAGATTTACCTTTGGATTTATTTGGTTGGTAACAGTTTTAGTTTTCGGAAACTTAAATATTTGCAAAAAGCAGTTTTTATGTTATTTATTTTTTAACATTTTACCTCCTTGTTAGTGATGATATTACAACTTACAAAACAAGATAAAACTAATTTTACTTATACCTCGTTTATTTGGTTTTGATGGGACCAGTACCGTTACGGATAAACGAAATTCCGGATAAACCAAATATCATGGGCTTTATATAAAAACACATGTTTTTATGAATCATTTATTGTAATATACAATAATCACTGCTGGTAAGTACAGAAAAATTAGTTCAATTATTGCAAGAAATAAGACAAAGAAAACTGAAACTGTTTTTTTTTTTTTTTTAAGAAATCGGTAATGTTCTTCTGCTTTACAGTTTAACATTTTAATTCTAAACAGAATTAAGTCACTGCACAATTATTATTAATAATGTATTGTGATTTAAAAAGAGCAGCAATATTGTTTACTCTTACTCAACACAACTCTGATCATACGACAATATAACAGAAGTAAACAAACAAGTGCGCTGATTGACGGGCGCGTCTGACTCACAGTGACGACGTGAGTATTGCAGTCAGGTTTTCCCACAGGTGCACCGAGCCGTACACTCAGTGCCACAAAACTGATACCCTGCAAGGGATCTGCCACGACTCGCGTTGTATTGTCGCAAAAATTAAAATCTTTCTCTGAGGACCATGCGGATAAACCAGAGTTCCGGATAAACGAGATTTTAGTGTATAATAATTCAGCATCGTCTTAAACGTTTGGTGACATATTGATACCTATTTGTGTGCAGTTTATTTTAGATGAAAGAAAATGTTGTCATTTTAATTAAAAAATTATGAAATGTAATTTTTATTTTATCCTTATATTAACAAGGGAACTTTTTGGGGGTTTATTGGACTTATGCTACAATTTCTGGAGGTTCATTTTGCCCAATGATTTTTTTTATTAACTCATCCAAAACATCCGACCTCAGGGGGCTTTTTTACCTAGTCATATATAATTTAATAACCTTTCTGTACAGTACAGTTGTTTTAAAAATTTTTTTTTTAAACTTGCAAAAATAGTAAAAATTTCTTACCATCTTAGAACTTTCTAATGGCCACTTGGTAGGTTATAAAATAAGCTGTCAAACAGTTTTACTGTAGATTACTTTGTAAATTATGTACATATCAGGGCAGTAGTCTCAGAAATTGCATAAACATGCATTATTCGATAAAATAAAACTTACACACAGATTCTTAAAAAATAAATTTATCATTTTTGAGAGCTTGTGTTCAGTTTTATTCTATCAAGTACATCACCTCCAAGTCAAGTTCAGTTTTTATATATGCTATTCGTTCCATTTAATAGACTCATTCATATTTAACGTCCAGTTTTAAGCGTTTATTATTTCTCTCTAACTTAATTTGTACAAATATTACTAACAAGAAACCTTTATTTATTTTTCACTGGCCCTCTCACTCAATACTTTTAAAATAAGCTATCGCTCATCTTTCTTTAACTTACCAAATGCTCACAAATTTCCTTTTCGAAATTTGATGTCATCACCATTTATATATTATATATATAAATGTAAAATATTATGGCAGAACTTTGTAATATAATGCAAGCGTAATTATTTGTTTTTTTAGAGGTGGGCCGAAAGCACGGAACTATTCAGGCAACAAAAGGTCGCGATCATCTCCTCCTTCATCTCGTCGTTCAACCATTGACTCAGTGCAGGCGGAGGATTATGTTTTGGCTTGCTGTGGAGAACTGCCCGAATCAGATACCGAGGAGACAATGGTAAAGTTCAGATTTTATTTTATAAGTATAAATATTTGTATACAGAGTCCGGCAAAAAGACCTCCCATATTTCAAAAGGCAGTTAAAAATAAACAAACAAAGATACAGAAAAAAATCCTTTTATCGGTAAATAGCAAATAATATGCCATTTTAGATTATTTAGTTTTAAAAATTATTTCCAGTATATGGCGTCCTCCATTGTTGATACATTGACAAAGTTTTTCCCGGAAGTCAGTCATGAGATTTCCGGTGGAATGGCACCCACTACTTGGGTGAATGTCTCCTTTAGTGCCATGTCGTCCAAGTTCGAACCGAAGCAAAATGCTCGCTGAATAGTAATAACAGAACCACCATTACGAATATACTCCTCCAAAACAAACGCGCGATGTTCGCCCTACCATGCCATTATGAAAATGGCATGTATAACACTATTGATCGAAATCCCCTCCACCGCCGTATCCCCACTACAACTCACACAGTGCCTTGTCGAAATACTGGTGGTCTTTTTGCCGGACTTTTTGTATTACTGCATACAATTTCAAAATACAAATTTATTTTATTTTTTGTAAAGCTCATATATGATTGTAATTGCTTGCATTTCTGCACATGTATATTTTACACATAATAATTCCTTAACTTCCGTAACGATTTTTATAGTATTATTTTTACCTTTTATAACTTGTAAATTTCTGGCCATTATTATTTATTTACCAAATTTCATTAATTCACTGTTATAGCTCATAGTAGAAAAAATGAAGTTGTAATTACATATTGCATTTTAACATTAACAACAGCGCTGATACGTTTTCTAAAGATATAAATATTATTTTCTGAGCAACAAAATTACCAAATTACCAGTAGAGTAGTTTAGCAGAAGACTTATGACAGAATAGCATTACAAATTTATATTGTCTTGTTTTCACTTCAGCAGTTTAACTCAACGCCTCAAACTGTGACTGCTGAGAGTAAAGCATCGCTTCTAGAGAAGGTTCAAGGTCAGGCAGGAGAACTAGAAGAAGTAAAACACCAATTGACGTCTGTAATGCGTGAGTTGAGCAACGCAGAAGAGGAACTGTTGCGGTTGCGTCAGCGCAAAGCTGATGTAGCTGGGCTTGAAAAACAGGTGAATACACAAATTATAGTAACAAAGTGTTATTTGAAACTTACTTCAGAATAAGATAGCCTTTGATTATTATTATAAATCAGAAATTTAATTTAATCTTTTGAAGTAAAGAAAATGTTTACATTTATTCATTTTGAAGACGATTGTTTTAAAATCTCTACTTAATAACGGTTAGAGTTATGAAATAAATTCTTAGCCAACCAACAAAGACTATGCTTGAACCAGGATAACCTGTGTTAGAGGTTCAAACGTGCTAACACTCGGCCCTTACTTCTTTAAATAAATTGTGAAAATAAGTGTGTTTGATTTTTATATATCCTTAAAACCTTTTTATGTGAACAATTTATTTACATTTTGTAACTTTTTACTGTTTTACATTGATTAACTGTCAAAAAGGGTGTCTTGACATTTTGAGTAATTTAGGTTTGAAATTTTCAAACAGCCGCCATTTTGAAACTCATGATTAGAATTAAACGCTTATTTTTCTTGAGATATATCATTCTTAGGTTAAACTTCGTGCCAAGTTTGAATTCAATCAGTCAAACCGTTCTCTAGATAAGAATTATTTTGTACAAAAAACAAAATGGCAGATATTTAGAAAACAAAGTGTTTTCGGGTCTTTTTTTATATGAACTTTTTTTTCTTATTTTGACCCATAGAACCATTTCCAGAAGTTTGGCATTTTACTTATGGGACACCCTGTATAAACTAAAATGAAAACAAATCTAAAGGGCTAGGCCTATATTGACTAACCTAAATTACAAAGAGGAACTCAAAACTAGAATACTAGAACTAAGATGTCAAGAAAACTAAATGCAAACAGAATGAGAGAAACCACTGTCACCAGGCATACACTAAGAATGACAGATGTCCAATACAACAAGGCTGTCAAAGTAACATGAACAACCTCCCCCGTCTCATTTAGGGGCTTCAACTGATTTAGTACTTGTCTTATTTGTTTTTCAAAATGTTGCTTCTATTTTGAATTATCTTTTCTAATACTAAATAACTTGTGCCCTCGACTAGAAACAAATACGTCAAGTATTAAATCGGTATGTAATTTCTAATTTGTAGATTTTCGTGTAATCCCCACTATGCAGATGTAGTGTATGCTTATTTTTGTGTAGTGTGTGTGAAAAAAGAACATGTTTTGTATTACGTTTATGCTACTTTGACAATACCTCCAGTTTAGGCAAAACAGCTGTAGCAAACAGCAATAAAACACAGAACTATTTTTGAGAGTATAATGTAGCCAGTCAAGATTTTAGAGAGTTCATATGTGAGAAACAACCATTTTTATAATTTACAATCAATTATTTTCTCATATAATTTATAAAAACAACTGTGAAATGATTGACAAACATAAACCACTAGTGTAAAATTTAAAACGAGAATAATAAAGCACAAAAATTATGTTACAATGTTTGTAGTTATTCAAATTGTCTTTTACATTTGGAAACATTCCAAGAGTGAGAAAATTGAATTTTCTTTTCCTTTTTTCAGGTGGAAGAACTGCTTCAACGAGCAGAAGAAGCAAATAAACAGCGAGCAAAAGATGCTGCTGAGTTGGATAATTTAAAGAAACGGTAAGAGGCAGTATTTGAATATTTATTAAATATACTGTTCTATAAATTTGTTGTCTAGAATTTTGTTTAATGGATGAGAAAGCTTTTTCATTTGTGTTAAAATACTAATTGAACACATTTTCTATTAAGAGAATCTAGCTGTCACAAACTCTTCTGTTTATATGTAAGGTTAAAGAAATGTTTTGTGCGACATTAAAGTTTGTGCTTTTGAGATCACATTAAAACTAACCCTTAAAAGCGCTACGCTGAAATATAGGCTACCGCTCATTTAGAGTTAAAAAATATATATAATTTTCTCAATGTTATTTTAAAATTTAAATTCTTAGGGTTAAGTACTACACAAAAAAATATTCAATTTTAAACTTTTTTTAAATATGTTTTATGAATAAAAAAAATTCAAACTAAACTTAGATATTGGGTTGTGCTGTGTTTATTGGCACTCGCCACATGTAAGGAGTAATAGGTTAAATTGTTTCAGTAATGTTAATTGTTTGTATTACAAATTTAGACTTTTGGTTTGTAATTTATTATGTTTGAGTTTAAAGAAAGATGGGTTCAAGTCATCTGTGTTCACACTACATGATGTAAATTTTGATATTTAATTGAAGTATCGTCTTACAGGTACGTGGATGAAAAGGCCAGATGGGAGAGAGACATAAACAATGCAGAGTGTGAACTTCAGTGCGCTAACGAAAGATATACACAATTGTGTGCCGAACTGTCAGACAGTGCTAAAGTGAGTCTTTTATGATTTGAATTTTATTTCTCTTCTGCCTGATACACAGCTTTACAAGACATATCAACTAAATATTTACAATTTTAAACATTCTCTTCTCTTGTCCTTTCCCTTTCCACTGGAACAGAAGGAAGACCCAACCAATGCTTCTGTAATTACATTAACATGTGACAGATCATATGTTTGATTAGAGTCAGAACTGGTGTTCGGATCACAGTTAAAGTCTATCTTCGCTAGATGCACTTTACAATTATTGTAAGTTCAGTCTCATAGTCTTGTATCTGTGCTCTAAACTTCTATTTCATATTTGTGCACATCTTGTAGGTTGTTTTAAAACTGACATGCTCTCATCAAAACACTTATGAATTAAAACTTGGATTGAAATATATTTCCTGTAAAAAATTGCAGACGTTACATGTATAAAAAATTTTCAAACTAGGATAGGCCCTGCATGCTTTGCATGCCAATTCTGATGTTCCTTCCACTCGCATCATTGTGAGGGAAATAATATATCTTAACCTTTATTTTAGGTAGAATGTATAGTTATATATATATATATATATATATATACATTCAAATACAAGCAGGTTTTTATATACTTTTTTTTTTTAACAGCAGCATCTATTGAACATAAAAACAACAAAAAGAATACTAAATATTTAACAAAAATATGAGCACCATTAAATATGTTTATTGACTATAATAATAACAGTAATCAACTTTTTGCTATAATATTTCTATTAATACCTGATTTCAAACTTTGAAACAATTATTCTAACTTTTAAGTTAGTTTTTTGAAAAGAGCGCCAACTGTTGGGCGTAAAAACAATACAAACTATACTAAATATTATATGAAAAAGGGAGTGCCATAATAAATAATTATTAAATATGTTTAGTGTCGGTACGGCAATCAGCTGTTTGCCCAAATATTTTCATTAACAGCTGATTTCAAAATTTGAAACAATTATTTCTATTTCTAACTTTTAGGTAGAGTTTTGTTTAAGTGTAGACCTGAGCATTGCTGATTTTCTTAACCTTTATTATTTATACTAACTCATCCTATTACTTTAAATGAGCAATTCTTGGATCTTTGTATCTGACGCGGATCTCGAAAACGGCTCTAACGAATTCAAAGAAATTTTGTATTTAGGTGTAGTTTTGATTTTTAAGTACACCCATATAGTTGTATTTCGTTTAAAAACGCAATTTTTTGAGAAAATATAGGGCCTAATTTAAAAGTTGAAAAATTTTAACATAGGGTGTTATGGGTGCCATGTTGGTTACAAAATAACAAGGAAATAGTAAATAAAGCAATCAAAACTGCTGTTTATAAACCAGCCAATGTATACTGTCATATCAGATGTGCATAGAATAGTTTTTAATTACTGTTAAAAAACAAGCTAATTTATACTGTTTTAGCACGTTGAAATTAGAATAAATTGGACCAGATTTAACAATTTATTTTGTAATATAGGCCTGGCTCATTTCTGAAACAGAGTATTGAGGTCATGTTAATCCTGCAGTAATTTTTACTATACTTAGGCCTGGTTTCAAAACTTTAATTGACAGAAGATAGTAGAACTAGGACTAAAATCGTAATGAAAGCCTCTCACATTTCTAAAGCAGGTATTTGAGGTTATAATTAATCTTGTAATTACTGTTAATATATTTAAGCCTGGTTTCATAATTTTACAAACCTATGTACAAACGAGCCAAAGATTAACGAGATTCTTTAGTGAATTTTCCAACTGCGAGCGAAGCGAAGCAGCCATCTGAGGCCGAAGGCTGAGGCGGGGTTGGGACGCGAAGCGTCCAGGGGCAGAGCCCCTAGTGGTATAAAATATACGAAATAATTTGTTTTGGACAATTAACATTATTTACCATATTAGCTTTGAGATTATTATTAATCCTAACCTTTATTTTAAAGAAAACTTGACATATGTGTTAGTAGGGTCCAACGGGGTTGGCGTGCGGAGCACGCAGTGTTCTCCCCTAATACATAATGAAATTGTTCACAATAGTTTGTATAATAATTTATAAAGAATCCTTTAAGCATTATATTTGGCCAAAGTTAAATTTGTTAACTATCATAAGCCAAGCAAGTGATTTAGATGTTGGGAAGTGTCAAGGATTGGACACATTTATTTAAAGCCAAATAAAGTAGATTTTGAAGTAGGCTCCAAATCAGCCTATAACAACGTAAATGACGAGAGAAATTGCACCACAATGCTTTTCTCATGGCCTACCATATTATCCGAGGTCGGCCTGGTCCAAATTACCTCCTATAATCCGAAAGTCTAAATTATCCACAAATAAACAATTTTTTTTATCATCTGGAATTTCTGAGATTATTGCGAACATCCACACAAATAAACAAAGTGTATCGCTTTCCGAAATTCTACATAAGTATAGAAATATAAAGTACAATTAATGTTTTCTATTATTATTACAGTTTTGCTTTCTTTTTGTTTTGTTAAAAAAAAATATTGTTAATGTTGTGCTTCCATTTTCCTGAAGTTCCTTAATATACAAATTGCACAGCTAAATTAATTCCAAACCCTGCTCTGGCACCATATATATTATCAATGACCAAATTTAGTAATTTTCATGAACTCTTTTACCATGCACATTATCTACTCTGACTTTAAATATGTTTCTAGTTGGTCCAAAGACTACGGGAAGAGCTGTCCACCAGTGATGACCTAATTCATAGGTTAAGAGATGAACTAGAAAGTGTTACAACTCGATTAGCTGCTGGTATTGAAGAGAACGAATCGTTGTATAGAAGATTGCGGGAACTAGAAGGTCGAAGTAATAGCACTACTCATTCAATGAGAGAAAAAGCGAGAAGCGTCGATTCCTTGAGCGATCTTACCAACATTGATTTAGATTTGGATATGAATGAACTCGATAAAGAAAGGTGAGAGGATTATTTTCATAAAAATAAAATATTTAAATTAACAATTTATAGGTTTCACACTAAAACGAAAAATAGAACCCTTAAAGGATTACTCGCTTGTTTCTTCGGATTTTGATATAGATATGAAACCACCAAGAAAGTAGCCCCGGGATGGCTAATTAGCAAATCATAATTTTAAGTTATTTGAATCTCAATTAAAATTGGGTCGCCACACAATAAAATTTGACTTAGTTATAAGGCATTTGTATATTGCTTGAAAGTTTTCATTCGAAGGATAACAAATGTTTTTTAGAATTTTGTGATTTATAGTTTAAAAAAAAAAATAAAAAAAACCCTTTCCTCCTCTTTTTTCAAAAGTGCTACATTTGAAATTTTGAAAGAAACTAGTAATGTTAGAGATACTCATATAACTTACAGGAAACAGTATATTGAACCCAAATTTTTTGAAGAGTTGAAAAATACGGTTTCCTTTCATGCGGTGTATGTTAATACTATATTTGAAAGCCTTTCTCAAGTCCCCCCCTCATAAGTATAAATTCATGCTCACTACTGTTATTAGTATTAGTTCAATATACCTGTTTTATTGCTCTCTTTAGAAGTAATCGGGTTGGCTCAAGAATTTTCGAGAGTTTATAAGTCTATAATGTCGGGCGAGAATATATATACAGTCGAGAATTTCGATGGGAGTGGCATTGTTTCCATTCGCAGACATTTGCCAGTGTGTTTGAAATTATTTGTTAACCACGTGAATTCATAAAATTAGTGCAAATTATATTCAGACGTTTTCTTTTGCGGATTTTCACCAATCTGGTTTAAGTTACTTTTTAACTACGGTGATTTATAAAATTAATGAGAATCCTATTTGGGCATTGTTTTCTTTCCCTGTTGTAATTACAATTGCAGTGCTTCATAAAATTAGCACAAATAGTATTCGAGTGTTGTTTTCTTTCACCATTGTGTTTTAAATATGATTTAACGCTGATAATTTTTAAATCAGTAAAAACAGTATTTCGGCTTTATTTTTTTAACGATTTTTGCCGTTGTGTTTCAATTAAGTTTTAATGCCGGTATTTAAAAAAATATAACATCGTTTTATTTGCCGATGATAAATCATAAGGATGAAAAAAGGAGGGGTTCTTGGTGACTATTAAAAGTCCAACTTCCTGTATTGGCTGTAATTTATTTAATATTTGTATATTGAAATTCTTTGGATTACTCTCACATTTGCATCCTTACTTCACCGTTATGTTTTCTATTTCACGTTTAGAAAACAGTTTGAAAATGTATTCAGGAAAATACATTGTTTGTTTACTTTCTTAGCTGACTTCCAAATTAGGCCTATGACTGAGGTATCCATAATATTTATTGTGTTTTATCAAGATTACACGTTGAAAAATTAACTTTAACAAATTTGAAATTGACGCTTTTTTT
>JAGFPH010001279.1:86727-134387 GCA_018207615.1 Philaenus spumarius
GTGTAACCCGGGTAGAGAGTATTTTAAAAATATATACTTCCTGTGAAAATAACAATGTTAAACAGTCCCACAACAGAAAGTTTAAATCCTTCATGGGGTTTAAAAAATAAATAAATTCTTGAACATAATGAAAAATTCCAAAATTATGACCGCACAATTTAGAATCTATTTTGTTTACAGTCGGATTTTCTTGAAATTTGGATTTTAACATAAATTCAGGTGTAACCCGGGGAGGGAGTTATTTTAAAAATAGCTTCCTGTGAAAATAACAATGGTAAGTAGTCCCATAAAAGAAAGTTTTAATCCATTGGTGTTGTTTAATCCATAATTCATGGTGTTTAAAGAATAAATAAATCCTTGAACAGAATACAAAATTCCGAAAGTATACTCACAAAAATTAGCATCATTTTTGTTTACCGTGGGATTTTCTTAAAATGTTGTATATAAGTGGTCGTTAGTATGTCATGAATGTATATGTATCAAAAATATTTAATTTTGCCTTTTTAACCAATGTCGTATGTTTGTTGAAAGTAAAGAAACCCTTGAGCATCGGGCGGCAGTCGAAAAATTATCTAACTGGTTTGATCCTGAGCGGCACCCTGCGGCGAGTGTTATGCCAACGTTCAACCGCCACTTGCATCGTAGCCAGCCAACCATGTTTAATAAATAATTTTGGTGCGCTGCTTGCACCTGCTACTGCCGCTCACCGCTTGCATTGTAGCCCAGGCTTTACTCAATACACAAGTTCATGAACCAATTTTTTTAAACTCCAACTTGATCCATACATTGGAAAACCAATAACTCCAAAAGTATCCAGTAACTATTTTAAAATTTCATCGGTGAATAAAGGAATAATATGAAAACATTAAAGAACATTCGTAACATTTTTATTTGAATTAGATCCTCATGATCACCCAAATAATTCATCCGTTAATTATTAGTTTTAGTAAGGACTTACGTCCTTGTAATTTTCTTATCTGAATTCAGAAATTCAATTCTATGCTAATAATTTTCACTTTCCTGTTAATAGTACGTGTACTTTAAATTTATTAATTATAAATATTTATTGTCCTATAACTCACTATTCTTATAACTAAGAATTTTTGTATAGTGTGATAATTTTCAAAACACGAGTACGCGCAAAGTGGTACTTCACACTTAGTACACTCATAAGCAGTTTCTTTTCTTTAATGCTCACTTCATGCTGTATTTGAGCATACAAAGCAGCATTTTAGTTTTCTTCTGCCATTTTCTTTTGCTGGTAGAGGAAAATGGCGGCCTGACAAGCATAGCTGTGTTGGGCTCCACCCACCGGACACGGGTCAACTGCGGCCTCTTCTCTCAACGAAGCATGTGTTTCCAATATTTGTCTAATGAGGTTTATTACTTTGAACGTTCCACAGTCGAAATAGTACGAAAGAACACCATTAGAGAAAGTAAACAGCCGTAATATTGATTATTAGAACAAGCCTGTTGGGGACGGTTAAAACCGTCATTACTCTTTTGTTATCAAACGGCTATAACCGTCATTACTCTTTTGGGATCACTTTCAGCTACTCCTCAACAGGTTAATTTATAGCTAGCCGAGACAAAAATATCTAAATTAAGAACCAACCCTATTATAACTATAGGCCTAATTCTAGGTTAAACCTTATAAAAAAGGTATTTTAACTTATCAGGAATAAACGGATGTTATAGTGTTTTAAGTTCCGTATTATTTTAATTACATTTTCTAAAGTATAAGAAAGATAAAAGTATTTTCAAGTCTTAATTAGTCTACACATGAAATCAAGTTGTAAGGTCAGAGGTCTTTGGGGTCTTAGCGGCTTGTTTCTTGAGCTGTTCATTAAACGACCTAAAGTACAATGCCAAAGGTTTTTATCTTCACACAATTGCATATGACACCAAATTCAGATAACTATGAGACTGTGCTATCTTAGAATATAATTATTTTGTTAATTGCATTAGTTTTATTCGAGTCACATTGTATTAGTTTTCTCTTAACGTTTAATTCAGAGTGAAACTAATAGTGACATTTAAGTTCTACAAGTTTTTTTTTTAAATATAGGTCATATTATAATAGATGTTCAATGTGTACTATGGTTAATTTAAACAATTAGAAACACTGAAGTCACAACCATAAGTTCGGTGAATAAAAACACACAAATAAACTGAAAAAATTTACTTATAGAGTTATACTGATGTACATTTCGGTAACCAAGTTACCATCATCGGAGCCTAAATCTAAACCTTGAATAGTCTATCAATAAAAATGTTTTTCAGTTTATATGTGTAGTGTTATTCACCGAACTTGTGGTTGGGACTTCAGTGTTTCTATTTGTCATAATATTATTATAACTAAAAACACCGCAAATTATGTTAACAAAATGTCTGAATTGATGAGCCCTAACTAAAACTGCCTATTCTTTTAAAACCTTCCCACGAGGTACAACATATGTTGGTCTTTGATAAAAAATTATGTTTGTCCACGTTTTTGGGTAAACATTTTGAAAATATTGGGTAAAAATTATGAAAATACAGTGTGAGGTATCGTTTTACATGATTTTGGGTACGGAAAAACTGATTTTGAGAGTTAAAAAGTCGTAGCGCGTCGGAGTCATGTTTTTGGGTCAACATTTTGATTATTCTGTGTGGGGTTTATATATGTTTTTGGGTACGGGAAAACCGATTTTGACAGTTAAAAAGTCCGCTTCAGGGTCATGTTTAGAGTCAAAATTTTGAAAATACAGTGTAGGGTGTCATTTTATATGTTTTTGGGTACGGGAAACCCGATTTTGACAGTTAAAAAGTCGTAACGCGTTGGGATCACTTGTTTTTTAAATAAATGTAACAAATAAAAAGTAATTTTTAACTTTAATTTTCTTTCAATTCGTGTGTTCTGTCTGGACGAGCCGAAGTCTCTAAAAAGTGTTCCATCTTTTCACTGGTTTGTTATTGAAAATAAGTTGCAAAACTTTGTATTTATCTTGTGTTGCATAACAGGACAAATTTTTTGACATATGAACCTTTATGATTTTGGGGGGCTTGAGGGGGGTAAACAATTTCAAATATAAAGGTACGTCATGTAATACACCATTGAAAAGCTTATTATAAGATAAACAGAATGGTGCAAACTAGAGCTTAGTATCTGCTTCCTTCGTTTCAAAGTAATGAACAATCAAAGTTCTGGAAAATTGTATTGTTGTCATGTTGTCATGACATCAAAGCAGGTTATTAATTTGTTAATATTAGGAATAAGTAGGTTGTATGTTATTATAAAAATGTAATACTATCAAGGGTCAAACATTGTGTGGCAGCATCTCAGGTACCCAATATATTATTGACTTTAATATATTACACTAAAATATTATTATGCAGTATAATAATTAATATGTGTCTATATTCTATACTACATTGTTTCCTCCCAAAAAACTTAAAAAATTAATTATATAAGTTTAGCCTACCCTAAAAACTACCTTACATAACCCCAAAATGATTGAAAATAAAGTTTTTAGTGCTAGTTTTGATGTCATTATTTCTGCTAATATAAAGAAATTAGTCTGTTCTATTAACTCTTCTTGACTTAAAAATTATAAAACCTTTATTTTTAAAAGTAGACATAAAATATCTTGGATAACGATTAAAATATTAAATAATAATCCTCATAAAAATCTTTAGTTAATAGTTTAGAATTTGAAAATTTATTATAGGTACTAGCACCTTACGGGACATAGTTTTACAAATGAACATTATTGTTATTGACTAAAATACAGTAATGTAGCCTACCAAACCAATGATTAAAATTTATAATAGTTTAAAATTTAGGTATCAGCACTTACATAACTAAAACAAAATTATCATAAATATTTTAAAATTTGACGTACGAGGGGACAGCACCTTACAGGACAATGACTTACGAAATAACATTATTACCATTATTGATTAAAAATACAGTAATGTACCAAACCAACGATTTAAGGTCGGGACACACATGACCGCACCGCACCACGGCTTAGTGTTGGCCAACACACGGCGGGGGAATAATCTAATGGAAACGTATGGAATAGTCCTAACATCACCGCACAAAGGGCGTGCCGTTTTACCGCACCCGGGGCGTGCCGTGCCAGTTAAGTTTTGTTTACTTTTTCACGTTGATGGTGCGGTCACGGTATGGATCATGAAAGACTCGTGGAAGAAATTCGAAAGTTTCTCGTTATTTACGATTAAACCAACGAGAAATATCAAAGCGTGGACTACAAGGAGCAGATTTAAAAAATTATCTCATCGAAGTTACAAGTTATAGGTAAATAATTTAGTCGTTGACCAACACATGGCCGTGCTATGGTAAAGTATGCTCTCACTGAGAACGAGCCGAGATAGGGCCAACACTAGGCCGTGGTGCGGTGCGGTCATATGTGTCCCGACCTTAAAATTGATAATAGTATATAATTTTGATTTATTTAGCAGCACTTACATCACTAAAACAATATTAGTATAGTTTCAAATTTAACATACTAGGAGGCAGCACCTTACGGATACAGGAAGCTATTATAGAAGAGATGACATTATCAAGATTTATTATTCTATTTTGATGTAATTTTTAACAGTGAGGCGGGACAAGTTTTCAAAAAAAATTTACCGCCTCACTGACGAAAAATCGGCAATTGTTTTTGCAGATTTATTTAATTATTTTTAATAAAAGTTTTGATCAAGTTGCTGACTTATGGCTTTAAAATGAACTATTCTGCAAATAGTTGATACTTAAACTTCTAGAATGCGCTGAATGAACTATATTTTTATCTCATTGATAGTAAGTTACGAGTATAGGATCCGTCCTGTAATAAATGTGCTGCTACCTGAAAACTTTTATTAAATTTTGTTTAACAAAAGTTTTGATCCTATTGACCCTGATTGGTGACTTTAACTATTCTGCAAATATTTGTTACTTAAACTACTAGAAAGCACAGTTGAACTACATGTTTAACTCAATTGCAGTAAGAGTTTTGGATTAGTCCTGTAATGTGCTGCTTGCTGGAAATGTTTAGTTAAACACTGTTGTGACTAATGATAGTATGACAGATATAGTTAATTGTTTATGAATTTTAATCAAATATAGGTTATTTTAAGCTGATAATTTAAAACAACTGCCATAATACTCTCGTACAGTGAATTTTCTTTAGGCATAAATAAATACATAGGATGGGTCTTTTGGCTACCAAATACAAGAAATAATTCCATGTTCCCTTTTTCATCTGTATGCGTGTGCTTGTTTTTCTTTACATACCTAGCCTACATACCATTTTTTATTTATTTTGAATGGCGATATAAAATACTGTGGTGTGGTAATTGTTGTTATTGTATTTTTCAAATTGTATAAATGAATTATGATTGAGACCATAATTTATTCCATCTGTCTAACACAGGGGTGCCCAACCTTTTTTACCCAAGGGCCACACTGTTATGTCTATGTTGCCAGTCGGGCCAACATTCCGGGTGGTTTGGGGACAGGAAAATTTTTGAATTGTGTGTGCAAAATGGTGAGTTTTCAGGCTATTTGACCCTTGTTTTTTGATTGTAATTTTACTTTGTCACTATACTATAGTATAGAGAAAGTATAGAGATCGCAAAAAAAATCAATGTTGAGATTTTTGTGGAAATATCCAAATTTTTCTAAATCTTTTTTCTTGCAGACCTAATTGACATGTTTGGTGTAAATTTGTTCGAAATCGATCGAATAGTTTTCTCTCTAGCTAATAATAATAATATTTATTAGTTAATCTCCTACTTTAATAAATTACCTCTCCTACCCCACCTACAATTATGAAGTCACAGTGAATCTGTTTAATAATTTAAATATGTTTGTGAGAATGTATGTGTGCCAGTTCCTGGTACCGTTTATTTTATATTTATTAGTTAATAGGTAACTTATAACTTGCTTTTTAGATTCTTTTAGTAAACATTAATATAAACCCAGATTAAATGTTTTTTTTCGAATTATTGATAGTTTTTTTTAACAATCTGGACAAATACAAAACATTCCTGACTAAAACTCTGAAAGATTAAATTAAAAATATATTTTACTATGGTTGAATATTTTGACACTGAAAATAATTTATAAGAGCAGAACCAAGTTAAGGGTGGAAAATGGACGAGGAAAAAACAAAAACACTCAACAATAAATTTAAGTGATTTTAATTAATCACACTAGGATATAAACACATAAAACACCATAAATTTCAAAAAATTAGGGTTTTGTTTCATTTTACATAATTTTTCATCAAAATACCTAGTATTAACAAAAAGTTCAGTGAGACGCTTGGAACTGCTTAGTACTGAGAATGTCTTTCCACTTAGGCTCAAACTTAGTCGTGCCAATCGTTAATAAGGATTTTAAATGTTCATCTGTAAGGGATGACCGGAATTTTGATTGGAAAATGCCTGCTCACAAACATAAGGGGAGCCAAACACCGAAACCTTGCTACGAGCAAACTTCTTTATGTTCTTGAACTCTTCTTACGGCAAAGCACCGTAGAAAGGCAACAGATCACCTTTTATGTAGCATTCTTGAAAATGATCCTTGTGCATTTCATTTGATGTTAAGTCAATAATTTCTAATTGAAGGGTTGGAAGCACAGTATCAATATCACATTTGAAAGGATTTTGAAACACGTTGATTTTATCGCACTCTTTGTCAAAATCTTGAAATCTTTTGTTAAACTGCTGGCTCAACTGGCTAACAATCTCAGCAGCGAACTCAGAAGGGAACGGCACACTGGCTTCGGAAAAAAATTGTTTACATGTTTCAAAGTGGTATAAATTCTTGTTACTTAGCTGCTTCTCAAAGAGGGACAGTTTTTCCCTAAAAGCTTTTACGTGATGGTATGCATCATTCACAAGTGAATTAGCTCCCTGTAGTTTTAAGTTTAAAAAGTTGATATGTAGCCTACTGTGATGTCAACCAAGAAGGCTAACTTCCACAACCACACCGGATCAGACAGTACTGGCACTTGACGACCTTGTTGTATCATAAAAATATCAATTGCTACACGTAGTTCAAAAAACCGTTGTAACACTTTACCCCTACTGAGCCATCGGACCTCACAATGATAGGGAATGTCCGGATAGTTACTGTCAATTTCTGACAGAAATACCTTGAACTGGCGGTGTCTTTGGGAGGACGAGCGTATGTAATTTACTGTTTTTACAACAACTGCCATCACTTCGCACAAAGCCTGCTGGCGTATGATGCAATGTAGTATGATTGGTCTCTCTCCACCAGCGCCTTCCACTGCTTTCACACATTTCCAACTACACGTGTTTTAGTACCACTCATGTTTTTACCTCCATCTGTAGTCACTCCTTTTAATTTCGTAAAGTCAAGTCCGAGACCTAAAATGGTTTCCTCAACTTCAGAAAATATTTCCACACCAGTTACAGTAGTTTCTGGTTTTTGAGTGCACTCCAGCCAGTTCTTTGGTAATTTGAAATTCAGTATTTACACCTCTTATAAACAATTGAACCTGAGCTGCATCAGAGGTATCCGTGGATTCATCCAAAGCAATGGAAAAACTTTAAAAATTTTTGCAAGCTAACATTTTATTGACGTCTTTGCCAAGATCTTCGGTTCGGCGAGTCATGGTGTTACGAGACAGACTAATAGCGCCTACCAAAGAAAGTTTGTCAGGACAAAGCTCTTCAACAGCTTTCAAAATGCAACTTTTGAATATTTCACCATCACTAAAAGGTTTACCTTCCTTAGCTAAAATGTGAGCAATTTTGTAGCTTGCTCGTACTACAGACTCATTTTCATCATTACGTTTAGTAAGTATAATTCTCTGTGATGTCAAAGATACCTTCATAGCATTTACTTTTTATATTCTAAGTTTACCTGAGAGCTGAGCATATTTACTTTTGATTCCATTTCAGCTCACGGATTATTGATTTAATCAAATGTTTAGAATCGTCAAATAATTCAAATTAAGATATAATCTTACCTTATGTCTCTATCGATTTTGGTCATTCAACCATCCTCAGGAGACTCAAAAACACAACACCAACACAAAACACAACACTACATAACATAAGTCTCACTCCTTATGGAGATTGTTAAACGAATAATATATATATCTGATATTACTTATATATACTTATGCTCAACACATGATAGACAGTAATCATACATTCACAGACTATAGTTCTAACATGGAAATACTGCATATATGCAATAAAGAACGATACATGAATGCGTTAGAAGAATTCAAAATATACAGAGCCACGAAATATAGCACCACGTATCTACTAAACGACCAGTTATCGTTCCATTCTAAAGGCCCCCATTCACGATGCTTCCAAATGGCCATTTGGCTTGAGTCCATTTAGCTTGAGTCCATAAAGACCCCCCATACACGATCCAGCCTAGAGCCAGTCAGTTCATTCCAGTCGCTATTTGTATTTTCATTTGTGTTTATTTTTCAGTACAGTTTCTCTATTCGCATCACCATCTTTAGTACGAAATAATGCAACTAAATCATCAAGAGCTGCATTTCTTTTGGTTTTATCATGATAGTCTTCGTTAGTAATCAGCCAAAGGCATTCATGACTTCTATATTTTTCAATAAACTCTAAAACGAAATCACGTCCGGTAGTACCCATAATTATAACAAAAAATAATTATAGCAAAAATTGATTAAAATGGAACGTGAAATTATTTTACAAAACAGTAAATAAGGCACAGATGGTGACAGGTCGAGATACCAAACAAGACTGCCGTTGATTTGGACTGGGGATGGCACTCACACGGTGAGTCCAATGAGTGGCTTCGTGCCACTTGGCTTGGGAATTCAGCACACACGGTCGAGCCATAGAATGGCTCGATGGCTTGGCTCCATGGATTTTGGATCGATTGAAAATCCAATTGGTTCCTTGAGTCCATCCGTCCACCCTACGGTTTCCCCACACACGGTGAGATTTTGGCTTGGCTCGGGGTCATTTGGCCCGATGGACGACTCGTGAATGGGGGCCTTAATATGTTATACGATAAATTAATCAAACAGAGATAAGATGTAGGAATACAAATATGGCTCAGTATCGGCCAAACTTTAATACGTAATATCAGCCATGTATTATTCGTTTAACGATCTTTATACTGAGTGAGACTTATGTTATGTGGTGTTGTGTTTTGTTTCTGAGCCTCCTGAGGATGGTCGAATGACCAAAATCGCGATAGAGGCATAAGGTAAGACTATATCTTAATTTGGATTATTTGACGATTCTAAACGTTTGATTAAATCAATAATCCGTGAGCTGAAATGGAATCAAAAGTAAATATGCTCAGCTTTCAGGTAAACTAAGCAATTTAAAATTTTTGAGTTACAGCCGTTTTGATTTTTTCAAAATGGATTTCGAGTAGTTCAACCAAGTACACCAAATTTAGTTATGTGGCATATCGTTTGAAAGCTTATTTAATTCTGAATCCAAATAGAATAATAATTAATATTACCGGTAAAACAAAATAGTACAGCAAAATCAGGGCCTGTTCTAGACATTTTTTAAGTGTAAGCAAACAATATTTTAACGCCCACATCTCAATGATAATAATCGTATAGTATGCTACAATGTAATGGACTAATGGACAAAAATTCTGCGAATAATTATTACAATTTCAATTTTCTTCAAAAGATGTATATTTGGTATGTTTCTTTAAAAGCATATTTACATAGTATTTTCTACTGATTCAATTATGTTAACTATAGCTAAACTTCTTTTGCTTCTGTTGTTACTCAAAAATTGACGTTAGAAAGATACTTTTCTGGCTTTCAGTTTGGCAAAATATTTTATCCATTTATTTTATTTATTTTTGTGTCCGTATCCATTACATTGAGAATTAAATTTTCAATGGACATCAAAGCTAGTCCATTCAATCGTTCTTGAGATATGGTTGATCTTAAGTAAGTCTTTATTCATTTCAACTTTGAAAAGCTCCGTTCACCACTGGTCACTGACACTGGAAGAGTGAGGATTATTCTTAAGCTTACAAAAACGTTAGAAAATGAGTCCACGTAGCCATTTTTTGTGATGAAAGATAAGTCTTTGGCCGAAGATATACCGGAGGTCAACAAAGATGCAAATATTTGGAGCTCATTGAAGAGATCTTTCCATCAATGTTCCTCTTCATCACTTTACACAGTTTCAAGATTTGCACATGATTTCTTCAAATCCTCTTTATCCTCAGTTCACAGATTGTCTATTTGATATAGAAATTCAAAGATTTTGCTGTGATTTTCCATAAACTGGAATCTTTCTTTCAGTGAAAGTCAACATTAAAAAAAAATGACTGAAAGATCTTTTAGCTGCCCTAATAGGTTCACCATCACTATACATTTTCCTTCGGCGGACTTGAGTTTCCTTTTCAAACTCAGCACTAACTCTGAGTTTGTCTGCAAGCTTTTTTGCATGTGTAATAAAATAACACATTAACACCATCAGACCTCATGTTTTTAAGAAACCCTTGGAAACTTTTGATAAGATTCTTGAGCTTTGTAGATCAGAGGTGGTTTTTTGTAACATTTTACTAACCGTGTTTATTTTAAACAGTTTCTCATGCTAGGTGACTATTTTGTTAATAGAACAGGTATTGACAATGACAACTCGTCAACGTCAACATTTGTATTATTATTATTATCATCAATTTTGAACTTTTGTACAGGAGCCGGCTAAACGAAAAATATCAGCTGAGAGCCTTTGCTTGTCTCTCATATTCTTTCGACTTTGGCAGCTTTCTTTTCCTATAAAATTCTCCAGATGGTTTATTTATCGTCAGCCATTATTATTAGATGAAAACCATTATTTTACAAAAATACACATCAATTACAAACGAACGTTACTATAAAAAACAATTCAAAAAATAAAACAATTCAGTACAGAAAATAAACTGTTGACGAATGACGAGTACGTAGGCTGGCTGTATGTTTGACTGATGTGAATAAACTGAACTAAGCTGCAGCGGGAGTGATTGTGGCCGTAGCGTTTGCAGAAGTTGACTGACAAATCCATTTTAGTAGGGAAAGGGTGTCGTTCAATGTCCTACCGCTCTTCGTTCAGCTCACCACATTTGCCACCAGAAGAACAAGTCCATTTGAATGGGAAAGGGAGGGGGGTTAGTATTATATCGCCAACCAAGCAAAAATTCAACCTCATTGATATATTGCATAGTAACATTTTCTATAAAAAATATTCGTCCTTAAAACAAAAAATTTATCTTTCCCATTTTCCCCAAATTGGCGGCCCCTTACGTTGGCGCCTTCTGCGGCGCGTGGTTTGCAGGATTCAAGATCCGGCCCTGAGCAAAATCGGAAAACAAGATTTCGTTGGTTTTTTGGCTGCCATTATTAATCGGTTAAAGATATGGATGTGCAAATTTGGTTTTATCAAGAAATTCAACATCGAAATGATGAATCACATATGACCACATTTCCATTTAAAAAAACAAAGTTACATTCAAGATGGCGGATAATTTTTTTTTAGATAGGCCTTACTAAATATTATTTAGCACTTATTTATAAATATTTATAAAAGCACCTATTTATGAACATTTTTAATAGTGTCTCGTTTTTTTTTTTAAATGTATAGTAGTATGAAATTTTGTTATTTTTGTAGGAAACCCATTTTCCCCCTTTTTTAGCTTTTAGTCATAAAAAGGTTTATTAAAAAGTAGCACTGTATTTATATTTAAATGCAAAAACTGCAATATATTTGCTACATCTATTCTGTTTCACCATTAAACATCAAACAACTTAAAACTAACACAAGGATATAAGGATGAGAAATATTTTTTAGATAATGGACATTACTATTTATTAACTTTGTCAAATCATGTCTTTATAACATTTAGCAGAAGCCTTTAATTAATTAATATAAATGAAGGAACCTTTAGGAATGAAGGCCAATTATTCAATGTTAAAAAAAGTAAATAAACACTAACGTAATTAGAATAGGTCTGAGGATGGTTATATTATTTGGCGATCTCACTATCCCAGACAAAATAATTTAAATAAAATAAATTTTTAGCAGACACTAATAATGCAGTAACAAATGTAAAAATGAATAGACACAAATTGATGTAGTAACATAAACTAATAAACTCTTTAATTTATTTTATTAAGACTCAACTTAATCTAGCCAAGCCTATTCAAAAATTAGGAAAGTATTAACATATTCTTGTAAAAATATCATTTTAATGTAATTTTATGTCATTACTTGTTTATATTTGATAAAAAGTCGAAACAATGGATGAAAGTAAAAAAATCAGTTGACATTTAATATTATTAGTAATACTGTATACTAGAAAGACTCATGAAAAGAGTTTTGTCAATAACATAATAAGTGAAAATGGTGCTTTTACCAGTAAGTGCTGATCACAATATTTCCTAAGTTTAATTAAATTGAGTCAATGAAAACAGAAATAAAACATTTGAGAAAAAATTTAAAAAAAGATATGTTCATGAATGTTATGTACAAAATATGTCTAGTAAGTAGGGGCCTATGTATTTTGTATGCTTTGAGTGAAAATATATTTAAACAATCAAATCAATAATTGTTAGCACTGATAAAAGCTATCCTGATTAGTATTGTTACTATGGTTTCACTTTTCATTTGTATTTCTTCAAAGTAACATCACACATTATGTTCCTTATAAATTTAATAATACTAAGTAAACATTGTATTCATTGTTTTGTAAATACAGATCCATAATATTTGGAATTGATTTCATTTCAGCACTGGCCTTAACTGATTGGATTCCAGAAGAAAACATCCTACATTTGCGATCATCAGAAAAGATAAGTTCTATAAAAGTTGTGGACGTAAAAATTAAAATTGTAATATAATGTATTTACGCTTGTATAAACCGCACCAGAAGTTGGAGACAAATTTTAATATGATCAAAACGATGCAACAAAAAACTACAATTTTAAAAAGAAAATGTTTCAAAAATCCAAATTAGGTCATTAGTAAAAAACTAGGCTAGGGGGAAAGTGCCAAAATAATAATTTTAAATATGGTTAAATTTAAAGGAAAAAGTTACAAAAGAAAATCACTATTGTAATGTTTTTTAAAAATAAAAGTAGAAATACTAATAATTGGGAATATTTTAAGTACTGCATAAGCCCCACCCCATTTTTACCTATCTATTTTTAGTAATAAATGTATGGCCTGTTCAAGCATAAATACGGTAGTTCGCTAGATAGCGCTTCTCAGGATATCCGTAGAAAGTATGTCAAGTTTTTGAAATGGGGCTCCTCTTATCCAAAGCTACATTGGATTCCCCAAGTACGTGTGTATATATACATCCATAGTGTATATGTACTCTAGTATTAATACATGATTTTATATACTGGTATTATGTTCTAAGCTTGACTTGGCCATAATGGACGTACTTGAAAAATGGTCGGCTACCATTTAGCGAATAAATAAGTGGTTAAAAGTCGTACCTCAAACACAGACCAGGACCCACAGACTACAGACCACAGACCATTTGTTCAGCCCATGGAACCTTTGAGTTTCGGGATTCTTGGACCGAGTGTTTGAAACCCATCTGGTCAACGTCTTACCAAAGTTACATTCGTTGTCCACAAACACGAGTGCGTGCATGAAGGGTATTTTTCAAAATAAAGAAAGCTACCTTTGGACATTTTTTGTCCACGTGTTTGGAAACATATCAAAAACACGTACATGTATTTACATGTATTGGACATGTACTTTCGAAAGAGTCCTTTGAGAAACGTGGTCTGGTTTAGTTAAGTAGTATTGTCTGTCATTATCAATAATAGTTGGTCTAACTACAACATATAGTTAATATTGTGTTTTGTGTAAAGTTTCAGAGTTTGAAAACAATAACCCATGTCTAGAGGTGATAATCACAAAACATTTGACTGGCAGAGTAAGTATGTATTCTTTTTAATCAAGTTAAAAAGCTATGTAGTCTGGTTCAACATTTTTTAAACCTTCTTATTCTCCAACTTTAGCAAAGTTATTACGTAACATAATATTGAATACATATATGAATATTTTATAGGTACCGGGTAACTAAAGGTGACAATAATATACAGTAGAGCGTCGAAAATCCGAACTAATTGGAACCGGGGGGTTCAGATTATCGATTTGTTCGGATTTTTGAAAAAAATTTCATTTAGGCTAAAATATATGCCCTTTAATCGATTAAAGTGGTTGAACAGTACAAGCAGTAATGTAATTACAATACAGCATGTAAGACTACTTACATATTATAATTTGGAAGAACCTGCACCTGCACAGTAGGGCCAACATGATTGTAACTCTCAATTACACTTGTACATTATAGCATAGATCATGAATAATAAATAGATCTTGCATCCATACGGGGGTTGTGTGCCGGAAAAAAGGTGTTCGCGAAAATAGTACATGATCGCGCCGCGAGGTAGCGCTAGGGAGAAAGCATTGTAAGCATTGGTGTTTCCAACCAGCTTCCTTCGTTTCCCCAATAGATAGCGCCAAAAAAGTCGAATTTCCAGTGGAACAAATTATTGCATTGGATCGGAGTTCTATTAGGTTATCCAAATACAATGATTATAGTTAACACTAACGAAAATTTAAAAAAATACTGTACAGTACACTACTGTATGTACGACACACTATTATAATGATTACACAACGAGAAATGAATTAACTTTCTGTATGTTTACTGCTAGCGCCAAAGCTGCTTATTAGCGTGACAGTGAAAATACTGACAGCCTGTCTGTTGTGAGGGCGTGTGAGAGCAGGTATGAAGAAGTGTTTAAAAATACATAATAATGACTAACTGCGATGAAGATTTTTGTGAAATTTTTAACGACGTGTTAATTGGAATTTGCGAAAACGAAAACGAAATTTTTGCAGGGGCTGCCTCAGAACACGTTCGGATTTTTGACGTTTCGGATTATTGACGTTCGGATTATTGACGCTCTACTGTACATAAAATATATAAAACATTATGGGGGATTGCTTTATACGACCACACGGCTACTTTTTCCTACAAAGACATTCTACACAAAATGTGTTTGTTATGATGCATTTATTATGATGTTCAGAACAGGTACCAGTATACAGGATGTTTGGTAGTCAGTGTCAACAATTTCAAGGCGTTATTATGCATGCAAATTTCAACAAAACTACGGACAGTTCGATCTCACTCCATCTTCCAGAAACAGTAATTTTTCAAATTTCTTGACATGCCCTTGAAAATCTAATTTTTCTCAACTTTTACCAAACATATTGCCACTTTTTATGACTTTTTTGGAAAGTACACAAAATTTTCTGTCAGAATAAGTCTAGTTTGCCACAATCAAGCCCTCTTAAAGCCTTGTAAAATCTACTTGAAAAATTAAGGAAAAGGGCGCTACAACATACTTAAGAAATTTGTCTTACGCGTCATACTACAAACTCAAATATTACAAAAAACTTCCACACATCTTAAGCTTACAAATGGTATACTAGAAGTGACCTTTCCTATTCGCCTGATACAAAATTTAGGGCAGTCCGAACACTTGATTTTATAAATTCCAGTTTGTTGGAAATCATCCTTCTTTCTAGTCAGTTGGACGTCTTGCAACTTCTGTTTCATCAACTCATTTTTAATAGTATAATGTAAGGCATCTCCATACTCGACACATACAAATTTCTGTTTAGGCTTGGTTACTACAATCTGCCTTCTTGTGACTTGACTATGGAAATCGAAGTCTTCCGAAACCGGTTGTCGCCGAAAAAAGGATGCAGAACTGTTGACGGTACCTAAGGTATATAAGCAACCTAGCTTGAAAAGTAATAGAAAAAAAGTGTTCTTTAAGTATTTAAAATAATTATAATGTAATAAATAGTTAAAGTCGTCATCAATTAGTCTAGTATGGATTCTTAAGCCAAGTGGATTGGGTAGACACAATTCAATTATTTATAAACGAAAATGGTAAAAAAGTGTTAATATTGGCATGAAAGTGAATTTAAAGTATTGATAATTGTCGTAATAAACTAATATAAAAATCCTTGTAAATTTGAATGAAAAGTAGTAAAAGGAGAGTTAGAAGAATTTTCGAAGGTCAACATATAAGGGTGCTCACAAGCTTTTGACTGTGTATAAAACCAGAAATTTTTGTAAACATTTTTATGTGAGAGAAGATGTATGTCTTTGTGATAAGGAAGTCCTCTGTTAATTAAAAAAGTATTGAATTGAAATTTATTTCAACATTTTTAGTTACCATGTGTTTTTCTGTATGGCCTACAAAAAGATTAATCTCTATCTTTACAAAATACTGTGTAACCTTTCATCTTTCCAGGAAACTCTGCTTATAAAACATATATAGATGTATTATACAGAGTGGGCCATAAGTCAGTTGTCACTAGTAATCCTTAGACATTGTTTTGCCTAGCTTAGTCGTAGTCTGTTGTGAACTTGACACCAATTACATATAAAGTTAGTTGACCCTAGCAGTTTGAAGTTATTTTGTTGTACCGTATGTTACTTAATCAACGATGAATAGAAACAGCTTAGGTACAGAATAGCTTGTATTTGTTTTAAAATCATGGTGGAAATATGACCATTATTACAGTGATGTTTGTGGAACGTTTTCCAAACATCAAACCTTAATCTCCACAAGGTATTCGGAAATTAAATGTAAGATTCGAAGAGACTGGGTCAGTGGCGGAGCTTTCTCGTTCAGGTAGGCCAGTGTCTGTAACTACAGAAGAGAATCTTAATGTTGTTGCGCAATGTTTTGTGCAATCACCTACTAAATCTCAAAGGAAAGCGTCTAAGGAGTATGGAATAGCTAGAACAAGTCTACGAAGGATGCAAAAAAAGCTGAAATTGAGAGCATATAGGCCTACTTTACTTCAAGGCCTACATGAAGATGATCAGGACATGCGTTTGGAATTCTGCGAGTGGTACACAATCCGACATGAAGCTGATCCCATGTGTTACAAAAGCATTCTATGGAGCGACGAAGCGACTTTTAAGGTGAATGGCAGAGTGAACAGACACAACTGTTTCTACTGGGATTTCTACTAATCCACATACGTTGATGGAGACAGATAGAATAGAATGCGCCTGGCTTGAGTGTATGGGCAGGGATTTTCAGCGGCGGCCTAGTCGGGCCTTATTTTATGAATGCTGCAACATACCTAGATATGATTCATGAAGTGTTAATAGAACTGGAAAACAGTCCATTATTTTAAAATCTCCAGTTGGTTAAGGAAAAGTTGATATGGCAACAAGATGGAGACCCCCTCATTATGGACTTATTGTGAGAGACTTTCTCAATGAAAACGTCGATGAATGGATTGGGAGAGGGGGCACATTGAAAAAGGGACCAACGCCCCACGCCCCAGATATCACACCCATGGATTTTTCAGTCTGGTGCAAACTAAAGAATAAGGTTTATTCCGTTAAGATTCATGTTGAACATTTGAAGGAACGTATCCAATCAGAATTTGAAAACCTGCAGTCCCTGAAGATTTGCGACAATATTTATTTGTAAATCATTGTGTAGAACAGAATAGAAACCACTTTGAGCATATTTTGTAGGTATTTTTATTTGTAGGTTAAATTTTATAATAAATTTGTACTTTATACAAAAAAGTAGGTATTGTATTTTCATTTTTGACAACTGACTTTTGGCCCACTCTGTATTGTTTAAATGTCTTGATGGGGCTTTTATTAGACTTTTTAAAACCCAAACCAGCTATAATCATATTGTGTTGCTTCTTTCAATAAGCTGCCTGAAGATGCTAGATTGGTATCTGTGAGACATTTTAAACATGTTGTGGAAAAGTGGTTGAAAGGCAAGTCATTGTACAGTGTCCAGTTGTTCATGGATGCAGACATGAATTACTTGGGTTTTTAGTCTTTGCTGTTTTTGTTTTTTGTGTTGATCTCTGTGTGAATTGTTCTAGTAATTATTCTGACCATGTCAGTTGCAGGTTTGGTTGTTTAACAACAGTAAAATATTCCTATTTATTTAAATACCTATGTTTTCTTTTCTATTGTTTGAGGTAAGAGTTACTTTTATACCCAAACTATAATGTTTTTTACCTTACTTATAGGTAATACAAGTCCTTGCAACTATCTATAGTAGCTTGAGTAAATCTTATAATAGTTTTATGTACCAACAATATAAAGTATTTAATCAACTACCTGCCATTCACAGTTAGATGTCTGAAAGCAGATTCAAAGCTCTTATTTTACATAGTTTAAGGGTGTGGCAACTCATTGAATGATTTATATGCAATGTGATCTAGCGATATAATCTACAGTAGAACTCCAACTATCCGGATTAATTGGATCCGGACCCGATCCGGACCCAATCCGGATAATCAAAAATCCGGATAATTGGATTTTTCTCGAAAAAAGGCCGTTTCTAGGGGAAAAACGTAAAGAAAACACAATAGAGAACATTTACGGTATTTATTATGAAAAAACAATATCAATGACAATGTTTACATTACGTAATATTTACAAACAATACTACATCACTGTAAAATACATTATTTTTTTAACATACCAGGAAGAGTCAGCTGTTTTGCTACCTTAAATCGATTCCGCGCCTCCCAGTCTCGCATCCGTTTGACTATGTTCTTATTCAAATCTGATCCGGATAATTGGCGATCCGGATAATTGGAGTTCTACTGTAGTTTATAAAAATAACACGTCTAAAAATGTAAGAATTTGTATTTTTTTGAAGGGCACTGTTTTGACTTTTGTCTATTGCATTGTAAAATGTTTAACGTAAATAAAGCACTTACTGAATTACTTTTAAGAAATTCAATTGATGGGTTATAAAGCAGCATAGGCGTTATAGAATGTTTGTATTAAAATTTATTTCTCAACTTTTAAATAGCACATTACCGTACTAACACAAACATTTTTCTATTCAGATTTTGACCGAAATAAATAAAATGAACAAGATGAAGAAGAAACAGAAACCAAGATGATACACTGAACAAGAGTTTAACGGAAAGTATAATGTACGCTCAGTGATGAAATGAATTGCAGCTAAACCTAGCTATGAAATACTAATTCAATAACATTTCCATGTACAATTACTTGATATTATGTACACTACAAAATCATGTTATACATTTGAGATGGTCAAAGTATTTTTCAAAACCTATTTCAAACTCTTAGTAATAAAACTAACGTATCAATTGTCTTAAATAATTTTGTTTTATTTTTACTCCTTCCTATTTTAGTTGGATTTTAGTATGTTCATGGCACAAAGATAAAGAGAAATTGAAAACCAAACAACAGTGTGATACCACAGTGGGATTTACATTAATGTTTAGATTAAATAAACAGTACCAGAAACTGGCACATACTTTCTCACAAACATATTTAAATTATTAAACAGATTCACTGTGACTTCATTAATTGTATTAAAGTAGGGAGAGTAGGAGAGTAGTTAACAAATATTATTATTATTATTAGCTAGAGAGAAAACTATTCGATCGATTTCGAACAAATTTACACCAAACATGTCAATTAGGTCTGTACAGATGCAAGAAAAAATATTTAGAAAAATTTGGAAAAACAACCCCCTTTTTAGACAAAAAAAAAAACCCAAAAATTAGTTATTATTATTAATATTAGCTAAACGAAATTTTTTAGAAAGAAGCGATCTTTTGCGTATGGTAGGGTACATTAAGGCTACAAATAGCCAAATTTTATCAAATTCGTTAGAGCCTTTTTTTTATAAAAAAATAATAACTGGTTTTTTTGGGGGGGTTTTTTGCCAAAAAGGGGGTTGTTTTTCAAAATTTTTCAAAACCATTTTTCGTGCATCTATACAGGCCTACTTGACATGTCTGGTGCAAATTTTTTTTAAATCAATCGAATATTTTTCGCTCTAGCTTTGTATACATACAGACATACAGACAGATATTTTGTTAAAAAACATTTTTTTGGACTCTGGGGGTCCCAAAACGGATATTTCCACAAAAATCTCAACATTGATTTTTTGCGATCACTATACTACTTTCTCTATACAGTATAGTGAGAAAGTAAAAGGAAACATCCTTTTATTGACATGTCTTCAAATAATAATCGTCTAATGTCAGAGCACCGAAATTTCAAGGTTTATGGATTTCTGCGGTAATTTTTATCGCCGTCAGTTGTATTTTAAATTACATTTAAATCTCAATAATTCATAGAATTAGCTAAAATCGTTTACGAGTACGATTCTAAGGCACAGGTCTGACATATTCAAGAAATCATTTTCTGAGACATCTTTTAGGGTTTGGAACTTATAATCTGAAAATATTTACAGCTTTGATGATCGTATTCAGTTAAAAAGTCCTTGCGATTTGGATTTTGATATGAGTAATCTCGGGTGTCAGGGAGGCTTGGATAAATGAGAGTGTATGTTGTTTTAGGTGCTTAAAACTAGTTTATTATTATGTTTGTTACAATATTCAATTTATACTTTAGATTATGTTCCAATGTTTTGTTTATTTAATTTCTTTTAGTTGTACCTTGTTCCTATAAAATTATTATTTTCTTTTACAGTATTATATTTTAAGTTTTTTGCTGTTGTAATTTATCATGTTTTGTTTTGATTGATATAAGTTTTAATGAATTGTTTTGTTATTGAGTTGCAGTCATTCTCTCTTGACCTAAACCAGGGCTGCCCAACCTATGGCCCGCCGTAGGCAAAAACAACAAAAATATTTTTTTTACAAGCATTCGGAATATTAAATAAATCAAAATTTTCAGAACCGAGCAGTCTAGCCAAATTTATATATTATGGACATAGTGGAGTATGAGTCTTGAAAGAAACAAAGTAGTTAGACTACAATAGAAACTTTGGCTGACACCTCCACTCCACACGCATTGGACTGACAGCGGGCCACACAAAATCGCCTCGCGGGCCGTAGGTTGGGCAGCCCTGGTCTAACATATCCAAAACCCATTTATTAAATATTTAGAATTGGAATATTAAATATTGGAACACAAGTAACAAAATATATACAAACAAAACTTCTAAGCCTTGTAATAATGAGTAAACATTTTATGACATTGTTATGACGTTAAACAGGAATTAATTTCTCTTGATTTCACATAAGCAAACCATTTATCAAACCCTTTATTTTTCTAGGCAGCAACGTTTATAATTGATAGAGAGTTTTCTTAGGTCAAGCAATATTTTTTGTCCTATCGCCAGGTTTAGATTTCCAATTATGCTTGGGAATAGAGAGCTCCTTTTGCATGAGCGCTTCCCAGATGAAGCACTGAGAAAAACTGTACAATATAGAATAACATCAAAAAACTTAGCAAAAGTACTTGGTGATATTACTTCTATCAACTTAGTTGAAACATTCTTTTTAGTCTGTAGCTTCCTCTTCAAAGAAAAATTAGAAAATCTTGAAACTGCATTCATTAAAATCTTATGACAAATAAATCTAGAAGGATTCAACAAAGGTAACGTCAAACTACAAAACTAGGAAAGGTGAAATATACTATAGAACTCTCGTAGGAGTATTAGTTGTTTAGATAGGCCCGAAAAACAAAGAAAACAAGTTATGTTAAATTTTAGGATTTAAAAATCATATTGTTTGGCATTGTGCAACAAAATTATTTGCATTCATTATAAATTACAATGAATTGTATGTAGTTCATATACAATCAAAAGTAGCAAAACATGTTGTTTGACAAAAAATAAAGTTAAATTTATAGAGAAAAAGTACATTTTTTTGCTTCTGATATACTATGAAGTTATTGTTTTCATTATTTATTATTTCTGCCTTTTCCCCTTTTAAAAAATACTCTAATAAACTCAAAACTTTGTTATGTTATTGATGTTGTTAACTTTGATGTTATTGATTTACTGAAGAAATAAACTTCTAACATTTATTTATGAGGACTTAGGTTCTGCAAAAATTTAACAAAATTGTTGGTATGTTAAAAAGAGATTTATTTAGGACTTTAAATTTATTGTTAAACTTTCTTAAACAATTTTGTAAAATTTCATATAATTATTTTTATAGCATTGATGGGCATAATTTAAACTAAAATTGTTAATCTTTAAAATATTTGCCATATATTTTTACCTGATCGAATCATTGTATTGTAAACAACAAGAAATTTGAGCTTACTAATCTAAAATATAACATTCCATGGAAGTTGATAGCAAAATTACAGCTAAAAAATTGTTTCCCCGGGTGTGGTAGCACATACTCTGTCTGTTGTAATTAATCTCTTATCCGACAAAGGTCTTTATTCTTTTTAAAGCGGAAAATGATCATCCAGCGGAAGCTACAGCCTCTGAAAAAGTAGTAGGAACTGAATAATGGCATTCATAAGCTCATATTTGTATTTCAGGAACTACATCCAATAAGACTGTAAAATAAATCCATGATATTGAATTTGATCTAATTGTATACAAGCATAACTTGTTAATAGTATTTTATATTCTAATTTTTTAAGAATAAGTTTGAACCATTTTGGGAATACTTTGGGCTTTTCTGTGCCTCAAATTCTTGCAGACCCCAATAATTATTATAGATCCAGGCCCAGTCTGTAGAAGGTAGGCTAATATTGTGGTGCCTAATATTAAAGGAAACATTTGAACATTTCTGTCCTTTATAATTAATCCGGGACTCCAAAGTAGAGTTGCACCATATTATGTTGAAATTTAACGAAGCGCCGACTGCAAGTCTGCAGCTATTATCTTACACAAAAGGAAATCAATTGATAGAATTTCCATTTACTATTGGAAAATAAACCAAGGTAATGAAGAGTAGAGGTTATGTTACTTGAAAAAATTGAAACATAATCGACTTAGCACAAAAGATACATGATATTTTCAAAAAATAACAAAACTAAAAAGATCCAGACATGAAAGAAAGCGCTAAAATAACTTGTTTGACCTTAAAACCTAGTCTAAGTGCATTGTTGTACAATATGATAATCTCTAATCCCAAGTTATCTTCAAAGCACCTAAATGTTGACATGTTTATGCAATTGCGTTTTGTTCTGTCATATTTGCTATCTAAGAAAGTTCATGTAGGTCAAGTTATGTATAATCTCCTTGCAGTTCACTAATTAACCATAGCATTTTGTAATGTTACTACGTGCCAGAAAACATATCATTTCAAATAAATTGATTTTAAATTTATGACTTTCAAATTGATAATAATTGTTTCTTTTTTTGTCCTACATATACTTTTTGTACACACAGCTCTTGTTCAACCAGCACTTAACCTTTCATTCAATGTCAAAATTCTCAGTAGTATATATACGTATACAAGGTATGGCTTAACAAATTTTCCTACAGGTAAGCAGTATTGCCTCAACATCCCAGTCACTTGACATTCTCTAGCTGGATTTACACATGTAGTACTGTGCGCGTACTGTACCGCTACTGTGTCGCGACTGCCTTCGACCGTCTTCGACCGTCTCGATTTACACATATGGTACTGTGCTCATACCGAACTGTTGTCGACCGTAGTACTTTTTCGTTCGTTGACGGGAAACGTAGTGTCTACCATGGATCAAGACGAAGAGAACGCAATTGTTGCCTGCTGCTTATATGAGCTCTTACAAGAAGAAGAAAGGAAGAAAAAAAAAAAAAAGAAGAAAAACCTTTTGGGTGCATAATTTATATAGAGCTAGAGAAGAGGAGGGAGAGTTCCATACAGTATTTAGTAAATTAAAAGAAGATTCAATTAAGTTCATAAACTATTTTCGAATGAGTTCCCATAAGTTTGAATTTTTAATGGAATTATTAAGACCTGAGCTTACAAAACAAAACATCAAATGGCGGCGATGCATCTCACCAGAAGAGAGACTAGGCTTAACATTGAGGTTTGCTGATTTATTAAAATTAAATACAAAAATGTTTCTTATTTACACTTTATTTAGGCCTATATAAATATACATTGTTAATTGTGTAGCTAGTTAGCAAGTTCCATTTATTTTTGCAGTCATTAAGTGAAGTACCCGATTCACTGCCGATCTGTGCCCATAAATTGTCTTTTATAAGGTTATTGTCATAGTCTCTATAACTTAAATCGTAGAGAGCGCGATGTTCACTAACAAGTAAAATTAATTTCTCTTCATTCATTTTAAAATTTATCACAAATTATTAAAAATTAAAATAAATAGAATAATAAACAAACAAATAACACACAAAATTAAATGTATAAAGTAATTAAAGTAATAAATAATAAAGTAAACTAAACCAATAAAATTTAACTAATCATTCAAATTGATCAAATTTTAAAAATTAATCGTAATTTTAAAATCAAGTAATGTTCACCAATGAAAGGACAAACATTAAATGAAATGTTGATTTGTAGCCGGTTATCCACACCCCCATCTCTAATCTGCTTAGAACGGTCTACGGCAGTCTATGGCAGTTTACAGCAGTCTCGGTCGGTCTAGACCGCTCTAGACTGTGGGGTACTGTGCGCCGACCGTGTCGGACTGTCATCTGTCATGACCTTGAAGAATCGTTTTGGAAGCAGTCGAAGGGAGTACAGTCTGAGCACGGTACGCGCACAGTCCTACATGTGTAAATTGAAAACAGTCTGTCTATATAATTCAAATGGGTTAGACCATTTTTTATTTGAAACAGTCACGACACGGTAGCGGTACAGTACGCGCACGGTATGCGCACAGTACTACATGTGTAAATCCAGCTTCTCTTTCCATTCCTATTGCTGCATCGGCTTGATACCTCAGTCGGACCGTGCATCCTCAGTTAGAAAATGATTGGTGTTTTAAAAGGGCAACGTGTTAAATTTCTTGTAAAACTCAGAAAATCCGTAACAGAAACTTATTCCCTGTTGAAACAACTATATGTTGATGAATGTTTATCACACAATCAGTGGTTTAAACAGTTCAAAGACCAAAAATGTACATCCGGGACAACCTTCTATATCAACAATGGAGGAAAACATAAAAATATCCGAAAACACTGTTGGCTGAGTATTTGCCCAGTTGCTGAGATCAAAGGAATTGATACAGAATCTGTTTGGCAGATTTTGCATAAAACACGAGGAAAGTAAGTTAAAAAATGATGCCCAAGAATCTCACACGTGAACAAAAGGATTCTTGAATGACCATTTATGTGAAAACCATTAAAAAGGATTCTAAACTCTTGGAAAAGTGATAATATTTTATGAATTGTGTTTTTTTACTTATGATTTGAAAACTAAGAGCCAATCAATGCATTGGAAGAGCTCCAGTTCACCAAGACAGAAGAAAGCTCGAATGACCAAATAAAAAATCAAAGCAATTTAATGATAGTGTTTTTTGACATTTGTGGGATTATGTTTGTAAATTGGGTAAGTGAAGGTCAAACTGTGAATCAACAATACTACCTCGAGGTCCTGACTATTCTCCGTGAACGAGTAAGATTAAGGCGACCTGAGTTGTGGAAACACAAGTCATGGTCTTCATCAGGACAATACCAACCTACATTGGCCAAGCATGGAATCCTGTGTTGGAACATTCAGCCTATACCGTGTGACTTTTCTGTTCCCCAAGTTGAAATTAGTACTGAAATAGTAAAGGTACGTTTACACTTGTACACATGTATGAGAACTTGTGTGAGATACTTGTTGAATTAACAAATCCAGAAACATTTGATCACTCAAAAGCTCACACATTTTTCAACATTTTCTCATACATTTTGAGTGAACAAAATTTTGTTTAAACATTGACTTGTATGAGGTGATTATTGAAGCTTTTCCCAACCAGCTGATTTATAAAAATACTTTTTGTAGGTTAGGTTTCATTATGTTGTGTACAAATACGTTAATATTTCATTTTAACCTTTTCAACTTAAAGTTACTATGTATAATTTGAGTCGGGAAACAACACTGCAACTAATTGAGACAATTAGGGCTTTTAATATATGGAATGTTAAAATCAACTTGGGTGTAAATGTAAATGCTCTAATGTGATTGAACAAGTATAGTGATTTGTGTACTCAAACTTCACACTTGTTTCTCAACAAGTATCTCAAACAAGTTCTCATACATGTGTACAAGTGTAAACGTACCTTAATGTATGTTTTAGTTAAAGTATGTCTGATCAGTGTTTCTTTTATTAAATTATACTGCTAATTACTTTGAAAATTATGTTCTACAAATTTTGTACGTTGCACAATATAACAGACAATCTTTTTTTCAAAATCTACCTAAATTACATGAAGTATTTAGCTTTAATTTTCAGACTGTTACATTTAAAAGATACGTTACCCAAATGTAGTTAATTAAGGTACATTTTAATTTAGTGCTCAATTAATTTAGAACATTTACTGTGAGATTAATTTAAGAATAATTACTTCTTTTCCTCATACCGTTTCTTATACTAATAGGTTTTAATGTGGTTGAATTTTTTAAGTTGGCAATGCTCTTCTCTCAGAAAGATAAACAGCTGATATTTGAAATAGGTCATTATTAAACAATGACATTTTTGGTTATAGGTGGGTATTCAACTTTCAACTAAAGAATACTTTTAATCGTAAAACCCTATTTTAAAAATGGAGGAAATGTGACTAACATGATTGGCACACTGTAAAATGACCATATCTACCCATCTCGAGCTGGAGTCGCAAAGTAATAAAAAATTGGGTGTGCTTAAGACCACACGTTGGAAGTGATAACTTCTATGACCAATTTATATTTTTATCAGTATTAATATTAGAGGAGAATAAGGGCAAACAAATTACACAAGTCAATAATAATATATTGTAAAAAAATATTATATCATTTTGAAATTGCATAATTATTAATTATTCATATAACAAGTTAATCTTAACTCCTAAACATTGTAAGTAAGTAATTTAAGTATATTTTCAGTTATCAGTGAATCTCCAGGACATTATATTTAATATATTTTCTCACATTATACATTACACATTTTTATTCCATTTTAAGCGTGTATATATTAATCTAATTATATCAAATTATAAATAATCAATATTTATGAAAATTTCCCATATTCCATTAATTCAAAATAGCTTTGACTAAAAAAATGTAATGTGGTTTTAAATTTTCTAAAGTTTATAAGAAATTGTAGAAACTTTAAAAAAATTTTAAATTGTTAATTATTTAAAATTGTTAATAATTATCTTAAAAAGTGTTAATTTTCAAAAATAATATGATTTCCTTTCTGTCTATCAGATTTTAAAATGCGTAATCAAAGGTTATAGATTTTCCATTTAAAAAAGTTATAGAAAAGTTATGAAAAAATCCTCAAATAATAATAAATATAATTGTAACTGTCAATGTACTTGCCAACTTTCTGTATTAACGAATCCAACAAAGAAAATTCAACACTCTTATCTATATAATGAGTTACTTTCTATGTATATAGTAAATCACGTGAAAAAAGGTGACAAAATATTTATTTATACACGATTGTTAACCTCCTGAACTGTAATTAGTATTAAGCTAGGTTACATAACTTGTGTCCTTTATTTAGCGACAACCGGTTTCGCAAGACTACACTATGCTCCCATTGTCAAGTCACAAGAAACACGAAACATAAATTACAAAAAGCACACCTAACATTAAATAAAACAAGAAACACATGACACACCTTCGAGCATGCTGGCCAGCCGGTCGTACGGAAATATTTACAACAGAAATTTTAGTAGTACTATTAAAAAATAAGACTGATTTTAAGTTATATTTTGGACTTTTTCAAATTAACTATCAATTTATTCAAATGATACTAAAAGTATTTAAACGGCCAAATAAAAACCGTTAAAACTCTCACCGATGTACAATATTCTCGAATTTACGATGAGTAAACAGCCTATGGGCTAGTAGTTCTGAATAATCGCAGGTGGCAACACACAACAACGTTCCCCGATGACTGCACCAACACAATATCAAATATTTAAAGCAGAAGACCGTTAGAAAGCTCGACTATTCACACTATACTCACACATTAAGCTGAAAAGAAAAAAAACTACACTTTGATCTTAGCCAAGTGGCTGAGAAGCGATACTATTACAAGGCACTTTAAGTAACCAGTTAAAACGTTGCAATTTATATAAATTGTAATTTTTATACCTGTCGCGGTAAGAAAGAGCACGGTTTCCGGGCAAATTTTGCCTTCAGGATTATGTTTGAAACGTTACTAGCTACATTTTAACACGGAAGCACGTGCTTACTTGTCTATATATACTATGTATCGCCTATTCCCTCTCCACGCTCTGACTTGCGTCTATGCAAAAAGTTTGTGACGCGAGATTTCAGAAACATAGTCAAGCGAAAGTGCCCAACGGGCCAATAGAAGTTATCACTTCCAAAAATGAATTCAAACTTTATCATTGCTAAATATGCAAAGGCTAGTCCTCCTAGTGTCTGTTCACTCGAAAATATTGCTGCAGCGAGTGTAAGAGTTACTGATAATCTTTCAAACTTCATTCGCCACGTTCCTAGCAATCAATCCTTTTCTACAGAACCAAGCTGTGCGTTTTAAAAAAAAATCTGCGTATACACGTTTACAAGATTTAATTGATCCAGGAATTATAAACATAAGACTATAGACAGATTTCTTTGATTGTTTATCAACCACCGAGCTTATGGCAAGTTTTCAGTGACGAAGTGTATTCCCACTTCAATGTAGAAAAATTCAATAGGCAGAGAAACTTGTTTATTTTTTAAGAATTTATTACTCAAAAATTCTGTTGAAAAATGTTACCGCCTTTGACTTTTTGCATTCTGCTCACTTACTCAGTTAATTGTTATAATTTAAATCAATTAAAAAAAAAGTATTGTTTGATTAAAAAGCAAAATAAAGAATTATTACAAATTTATAAAGTAATAAATCGTACAATGTTACAGCCTTCAACTATCATAATGGCTAATGGTGATAACTCAGTCATTATTGATTTGTTTGTCACTTAAATGGTTTTATACTTTAAAAATAATTTGTTTCCTTTCATTGTTCTTACACGATTTAACACATCACTTTCTAAAAGCTTTAATTTAACATTTAGAATTGTTTGTAGTACCTATTTGTTTAACGAGGTTGCAAAGTGATTCATTGCCCCACGAGTGAGAGAGAGAGTTACCCAAACGAAGCGAAGCAAGATATTTTCTACCACTACATTTTGAAACAATAATACAAATTATCGTTATATTATTTTTATTTTGCTGTTTAATTATATACCTACATTTGACAATTCACTAATCTCCGGCAAAGAAACTTGTTCAAACATCTCTAAATCTCTCGTTTGAAAAATCCAAGATGCCTCCAATTAACCTTGAGCATGATTCCTACCAAGTTTACTGAATATTTGACTGAAACTTTCAAACACTAACTTTTGCTCTTAGTTTGAGACTGGCTTTTGGGTGAAAGTGGCCTAACTACCATAGGGAATTAAAAGTCTTGCTAATATATTTTTTACTTCAAAAAGGATTGCTGGCGGTGAGTTAAACCACAAAAACAATATTTTTTACATAAATATTGGCAATCATTCAAATAAGTTATACCAACAAAATTCAATAAACATCATTCCTATATGAATTCAAACATAAAATAAAAAATGTTATGGTTCGGTAAACTCTGAAATCATTTTTATTTTTGTAAAATGATATAAAATAAATCAAAATTTAAAGAAAATAATGTAATTTGTATTTATGGGGCATTTTATTGTTTACACATTGTATGGTAAAAATATATGATTTAAATTGGGCCAGAATTGATTAATCTTCCGATAAATTTAACAGATACTGTATATGAAATATAAATTATCTGCTTCGGTGGTAGGAATGTGTTTGTCTTTGTCATCGTACTCAAAAATTGTGTCTTTGAATATATACACAAAAAAGAGCTAAAAAAGAGATGAAAAAGACTGTAAAAGTATGTAACCTAGATTATTAAAAAAAGAGACAAAAGTGGGAGCAAACAGATTAAGTTAATTAATTGACTAGCATTCATTAAGGGTACCCCAAAATATTTTTTTATGACAGGTCTGGAGATTTTTGACAATGTCCCTGTTTGAATAAAACTGACATTTTTAACAAAAGATGTAAGTTATTAAAAACTTATGAAAGTTATGTCGATTGTTTCACATAATAATTAAATGTGTATTACCCAAACATATATACAAGTCTATAGTTTTGTTTAGTTGTTCAAATTGTTTAATACTGACTGAAACAAATAGTATTAACAAAGGTGAACTAAACCAGCAAATCGAATTTTGGCGCTATAAACAAATTACAATTATATGTCTACTGCTATTGTGTATTGTGCGAATGGGAAACAACGCCTGTTCTCGGAACCAGGATCTCCCCTCCATTTCTACTTCCCCCTCCCTTTAATTGGCCGCCCAAAGGTCACTTCGTACAACTTCGGAACTCGTCAAACGAAACGAGTCGGAACGAGGATGAAGATGCGACTAGGAGGGTGAGGTCAGATAAAGATGGCGAATGTAATGTGGTCGTGTCCGTGTTGTCTTCGTTTTAAGTTTAGTCCAGAAGAAATTGAACAAAGATATAGAAGTCAAGAAATAGATAAAATGATCGAAAAAGATAAACATTTGTTTAGACGTCAAGTGAAACTGTTATTACTTGGTGCTGGTGAAAGTGGAAAGTCAACATTTCTAAAACAAATGAGAATTATTCATGGAGTGGATTTTGAACCTGAACTTGTCAGTGAGTATCAACATGTGATTTATCAAAACATAGTGAAAGGTATGAAGGTGCTTGTAGATGCTAGACATAAATTAAATATACCTTGGGAAAATGCAGAAAATTCGGAATGTGGAAACTACATATTTAATTTTAAAAACATTGCAGCTCTTGACACTAGACTGTTTATGCATTTTACACACTCTTTAAACAGCCTCTGGAGGGATTCCGGCATTAGACGAGCTTTTGAAAGGAGAAGAGAATTTCAACTTAGTGACTCAGTGCAATACTTCTTAGAAAATTTGGATAGAATAGCACGACCGGTAAGTTTTCTTTTAAGGTTATTTTCACGGATTATTTATAAAACCATATGTGATCAAACCTAACCTCTTATCAAAAGTAGGCCTTATGATTAGACTTGTTTTTAGGAGTTTATTTTTTACATAGATATTTCAGGATCTCCTATGAGTTCAGTTCTACTTAAAATACCTATCAGTAGTGATGATGTTTTTTAACATTTAAAGATTAACTAGTAGGCCTAGTAGATGTAGGCTATGCCTAGATTATCACAGTTGATTAATGGGAGTAGCAAATTCGGCAAGATTTTACTATTCAACCCTAGCCTAATATTTTTGCAGACAACGATGTTGTTTTACATTCTACTGTTAAATGTTGAATACAGGTAAACATACTGAGACTAAATACTATAGGCCTAGGTTAGAACCTTTTAGGTTGTTTTAATTATTATTCTTGCATTTCTGTTGCCATAGGTTAGCCTAGGGTCGAATAGTAAACTTGTGCCGCAAATTCAAATGATTCTTCCACCTTTACTCTCTACTGTTTACATGATCACAGGTCTAATCGGAACTATGAAAACAAATGTTATAATAGCCTATATCATGTTGTCTTCTTTTTATCAATTAATTTTCAATATTTTTTTAATAGTTTCCAAGCATAGGCCTATATTTTAATAAATTAGTTATGTAGAGTGATCGAATTAAATGTTAATCAAGTCTGAAAAAACAAGAGTAGATAAGATAATGGGCGTAAATTTACTATTCGACCCTATTTTTGCAGACAACAACGTTTTACATTCTACTGTTAAATGTTGAATACAGGTAAACATACTGTGACGAAATAGCTACTAAAGGTTAGAACCGTTAGGCTATTTTTAAAAATTATTCTTGCATTTTTATTGCCATAGTAGCCTAGGGTCGAATAGTAAATTTGTGCTAGATAATGTAAATAAATATGACTCTGCTAAATTACTGTAGGTCTATAAAATTAACATAGGGCTACAAAATTGTAGAATTAGGCCTAAACATCCAGCTTTGAAACCAGTAAAACGTCATATGATTTAAAATCTAGCAAATTAGGTGTACAACGTTTGCCAAATTTAATGAAGAACAAAATCTTGCATGTTAGTTACGTGCATGCTCTAGTTGAAGGTTAAAATGTTAGGCCTTCATGGATTTAAAAGAAGTTATTTGTTATAAGTTGCTGGTGCAAAAAGGAGATCTATCCCAAAAAGTTAATTTAGGTTTGGATTTTTACAGGGCGCGAATTTACTATACGACCCTTACGCCAACAAAAATACAAGAATAGAAAAAATAGCCTGAAGTTTTAACTTATAGTCTTCAGTCACAGTATGTTTACAAGTATTCAACATTTAACAGTAACATGTAAAAAAGGTCATCGTCTGCAAAAGTATCAGCCGAAGGTTGTATAGTAAATTTACCCCTTTTATAGTATATTTTTTAGGTGCGTCTAACTTCCGTGTTGACAAACTACACTGTTCTCACATGCAACACAAAAACACTTCCGCCAAGCTTATCCTTCCTTATTATGCTTCCTTGTTTACCTCCTTCTGTCTTACGCAAAGTAATATCTTTACACTAAACTTGCTAACTCTAATACTGAATATAACTAATATATATCTTTTAATACACACCCCATCAATTCGTAACAAATGCTTTCTGCTATAAGTCGAGAAGGGGGCCTATTTAATCTTTACCGCACAAAATATTGTACGACCGAGCCCCTGATACAACTGGCTGATTGCTGATTCTTAACGGGCTACAAACAGCCGGTGTTCCAATACTTACTTTAGGTACGGTATTAATAACTATTATGGTACCGGAATGCAAATTTTGTTAGCTGCATTGATGTTTTTCATTTCTTAACTTAAAACTACTTATCGAAATTCGAAGTCAATCTCTAATAGTAAAATACGTACTATGTGATGACTCATTTACATTTTCAATGTGTATAGGTAGGGGTATGGTACCCCGTCAGTTTATGAGTAAGCTAGTGGATTAGGCAGTTGTTTATTATTGTGATGTTTAGTTTATATATAGGCTAGCCTAGTATATTATACAATATTAGCTATATGAATGCGGATAATATCGCAGAGTGGGATTGGGGGATTTTTTGTGAAGAAATTTATTCTGAGGAAATTTCGTAAACTAAAACATTTCCTGCACCCCTGAGGCTTTATAGGATTATAAATTTTAAAATATATAGGCCTATGAAATAATTTGTTATAGCCTATATATCGAGAGCTAACTTATCACAGTTTAGGGCCTAGTTTAAATTTAAACAAAATCAAATTTGTAACTTTACTAATTAAATCCACATACTATAAACCCGCTCAATTTGCGTTACCATGATGCAATATCGATAGACCATGACATTGGCTATGCTGTATGACCAAATTATTTTTCATTTACTGCTATTTTTCGCTATGGTTAATAGCCTAAAGGCCAAGAGTTGTATAAACGGCAGTTTGTTAACTATCTTCAAGTTTTGTTTCTGTCATAAGCTAATTTCTTTAATATTTGTTAACAGCGGTCTACCTTGACAAAGTCAGTGAAATGTGTAGTTCCAATATATTTAAACAGTAGACCTACCTTTTGTTTTTCACATGTTCTGATAGTTTCAAAATAGCCTATTTGTGTTAGCCTATTAAATTAGCATATAGTGAAGATAAGAGTTAGCACTAACATGTTGTTGAATACCGCTATTTACGTAATAAATGGTAGTACCGCCCTTGAGTCTTAGTTCAAAAGAATTAATAAATTTTAAAATGAATTTGAAAGGAATGTACTTCCAGGGAAATTTGAACCGTAAATCTTACCACTAACTGAGTTGGGCTTTGTTATTTCATCAGTTAAAATTAAGTTAGTAGGTAGGCCTACCATTACTGCCTGGATTTCGACACATGCATGGAAAAAACGTTTTATTGTTTAAAAATATTAAAATAAATTCAAGATCTTGCTTAAGGAGAAAATGTGGTTGCTTATTGACTTTTTGAAGTGAAAACTCCTTTAGGCGCACTGAGGACTTTTTGGATGAGAAAAAATATAGGCTAAAATAGGCAATTTTGGTATATTCGAAGGCTTAAACTCAATAGCTGTTTAGGTTTAGTCATGTCACGCTACCGATGAAATGGTCTTTATGCTTCCTCATTTTGTAGGTTGTGTAAAATAGCTCATTTGGTAATATCTTTAAAATGACAGTTTTCACTTTTGTCAGCAGTTCGACGACTGCGTTATTTTTTTTTTGTCAATGAGAAAGAGGGCTAGGTAATTCAATGAATGATAACTAGTTTTCTTTGCTTATACGAATGTGTATATAGCAAAGAGTACTGCATCCTGTCGGACAGAAAAGCAAAATTTGATACTTGATATAACTAGTGCTACAGTATAATAGTGGCAATTATGTAAAAAAATAAGGGATGGCTTATTGCAATCTATAGCCTATATATAAAAGCTAAATACCACTCACTCACTAATCACGATTTCTCAAAAACTACCCAACGGATTGAAATATTTGGTATGTAGCTTCCTCTAGGGCAACAGGTGCTTACTAAGAAAGGGTTAGAAAAAATTCGAAAATTTTAGGGGGGTTTGGGGGGATAAAAGTTATTAAATCACGATTTCTTCAAAACTACCGAACGGATTGGAATGAAATTTGGTATGTAGCTTCCTCTAGGGCTCTAGGGCCTTAAGTGTTCACTAAAAAAAGGGTTTTAAAAAATTGGAAATTTTGGGAGGGTTTGGGGGGTGAAAATTACTAAATCATGATTTCTCCAAAATTATCGAACAGATTGGAATGAAATTTGGTATGTAGCTTCCTCTATGGCCATAGGCGCTCACTAAGAAAGGGTTTAAAAAAAAATCAAAATTTTAGGGGAGTTTGGGGGGATCAAAGTTATTAATTTACGATTTTTTCAAAACTACGAACGGGTTGGAATGAAATTTTGGTATGTAGCTTCCTCTAGAGCCATAGGTGCTCACTAAGAAAGGGTATGAAACATTTCGAAATTTTAGGAGGGGTTTGGGGGGATCAACGTTACTAAAATCATAATTTCAGATTTTATTATTATGACAATAGTGCTTTTATTATTTAAGATTTATATATATATATAAAAGCCAAATACCACTCACTGACTGAACACTTAAAAAGAATACAATTACGTTAAAAAGACTGAAAATACCAACCACCACGGGCAACGCCGTACGGGTCAACTAGTTAGGTACTTATAAAAATAAAAGTTCAAATTTTTTGTGTACTGTTATTGTTTGTTGCAAAAGTGAACTGTGCTTAGTTTGTTTTAGTTTTTGGTAAATTACAGTTTAATAGATGCTGTATAAAAAACACATTTAATTGCATGTACATGGTTTTTATTAAATATGATTTAGTGAATAATTTCTTTATAATATTTGTGAACAGGTTTTTTTTATTAAGTGTTCCATGACAATGGAGTAGTTCCTCCAATAATAAACTTGATAACGGCTGAATAGCCGAAACATGCATCATTTTAAACAATATGACAATTGAGTACTGACGGTAAATTGTAATATATAATAGTAGTCAGAATGACAAACAAAATAAATGAATATGGCTTAGCCTTGCTGTAATACACAACGTAATAAAGAATAAGCAGGAAGAATTTCTTTTAAATCCATAAAATTAAGTACATTGAAAGTTTTTTTCTATAATAGAACAATCTACAGTTTTTAAAATTTTTTTTTTTATAACGTATAAATACTGAACTCTTTTTGTTTCTTAAACTTTAGAAAATGTACGGATACATTGTGGTGCAACCTTCTTCCTCTAAATAAATTTATTTTCTTAAATTTGTATAACATTCGGTGTTTATATTTGACTTGCAATTTTTGTTATTGTTTTGTTAATCATTTTGTAACAAACATATATTTTACAGAAGTTTTGTATTATTTAAATGTGTTTTTCTACAACACTCCAGTAATCTAGCACTAATATGTTCTGGATTAAAGGGAGTTTACTGTAATTACATTCTCACCTATTAGTTAATATACCTGCAATTATTTTTTTATATAGTCTAACATGAAACAATACTAACTAGAGGTCTAGTCCACCGGAATTAGACATGAAATGATTGAACGAGGTTTCCTCAAAAAATTTGCGCAGCAATGACTTAATCCAGTGGTTCTTAAAGTGAGTGTCACAAAATTTTTAAAAGCACTTAATATTTAATTGCAGTTTTCCACATCATATCTTTGTGAAATGGGTTTGTCTGCACTCGTAAATATTACAATAAAGATGAGAGAAAGACTAAAAGCGTTTGAAAATGAGATAAGATGAAGACGTCTTGCAAAACACACAAACTAATATCAAGGAAATATACAAACACCAATAGGCGCATACTTTACATTAAGTTCATATTTTATTACCATATGCCTTTATATAATAACTTTTGTTTTGCATGTTTTTGTGTTGTTTGGAAATAAACTTACCTTAAAAAAAATGTTTTTTTCAACATTGTTCATATTTTTACTAATAGCAAAAAATAACAAGGGTGCCGTGAAGTTTATTTAATAATTTCAGTGTGCCACCAGACAAAAAAGTTTGAGAATCACTGACCTAACCTTACTGTAATCTAAGCAATTTTTAACCTAATAAAAGTTGTAGGTTTTCACATCTGAAACATGTATTTCATAACCCGCAGTGATAAAAAAGCGTGATTTCGGAGATATATATATATCATTTATTGTGTTTTTGGAATTTTACTAAAAACTCCATTTTGATGAAAAGTAACAACATACCAAAGTTGTAGATCATAAAATTTTCTATCAATATGGGTCTTTTAAGTTTTCTTTTAGTACTTGGTCTTCCTGCAAGAGTGTGCACTTTATATGCACGCATACATACACACCCATATAATTTTATTTCATAAGCAAGCTGTACTTATTTAGATATGTCATTAATATGTATTACATTTTTTTTAAATGTGATAATTTAAAAATAAATTGTTTTACTCTTTCATTTAATTACTTTCGGGAAAATTGAAAGGACCCATGTTGATAAGAAATTTTCCAACACCCAACAACTTTGGTTTCTTGTAATTTTTCAGGAAAATGCATAGTGTTATAGTATGATCGCAAAATTATATAAATTTCTACCGAAATCACTCTTTTTTTACTTATGTCTGCGGGTTATGACACATGTTTCAGATGTCAAAACCTTCAACTTTTACTTGTCTCATTGCTGCACTAAAACTTTCAGGAAAACCCTAATTCCTATACTATTTACAGTTGTTCAGTTCCCCACATCACATACCATAGTGTCAAAGTATTAACAAACACTTAAGAAAAAAACAGGTCTTCGTAACATAACCTCAAATTTCAATTATCTATTCAATTTAGTTTATCAAAGTATAAATAAGCCAAAACTTATTAGAATGTAAAACAAAACCTACTTTATAACAGATTCAGGGTTTTGTCGTTTGGTTTTAATGAAGCAGTACTTGGGCAACCGAGCATCGCTCAGTATTTTTTTATTTTTTTTATTGTTTTTTTAGGAAAATGTATGTAAATACGAATTGCATACTGAATAAATATGAATATTTTTACATGCTTTTCTTCAACTCACTACCGTCGCCTCTGCTCTTTTGGGCTGCTCCGTATAGCACATCGCGCGTTACGACTGCGTTCTTGCATGTATATTAACCAAAATATTAACCCTCAGATAGGAGGGAGGGGGATTTGGCTCTGAGGAACAAACATTTTTGGGAAAATGCAATTTATGACTATCCCCTAACTAAAAAGTAAAAAATAAAATAAATGGAAAAAACATTTTTTTTAAACATGCTTTCCTAGACTCGAAATAAAAAATAACCCACAGATAAAATTAATTCTTCCTCAGCTAATCTGATATTGTAATGAGACTTGAAAGCTTGCAATCTTTTTACTTTTCACAAAATAAACACACCTAAAAAGCGTGGGGCATGATGTTTTCGGAACTTCGTAAGAGTACGCCCCATGCTTTTTGCGTGTGTTTAGTTTGTGAAAAGTAAAAAGACTGCAAGCTATCAAGTCTCATTACAATATCAGATTCGCTGAGGAAGAATAAATTTTATCTTTGAGTTATTTTTTAGTTCGAGTCTATGTTATTCAAGGGTAGGAAAGCATGCATTAAAACAAAACTTTTTATTTGATCTTACGTATAAATATGAACTGTTTATTTAAATTAAAAAACATGAGTGTAATTAGTTCTAACATTTTATTAGATTTTTTTTGCAGATATAAAACCTAGAGCATTCGAATCCTGACGTCCAAAAACCTCTATAGGTACATGTAGGTTATGTAACCTATCCAACGAATAGGCCATATTTGATATTGTTTATGTATTTTAGAAATAACAAATAATAATTATCATCATTAGATAATTTATATTACCTTTATAGAAATGCAGAAACTGGTGAAAAGGTTTTCAGAACGGTTAATAACAGCACAAAAATAATATTTTAGTTACGTTCGGTGTTTGAGTAAAGAAATAAGTTGAAAATTATACCACCTGATACATTGTTAATGATTTATATTTGTTAAATCTTATCTTATTAAACGAGCAATTCTTGTATATTTTCTATTCGCCTATACTTAGTGACTTCAAAGGTGGAATACAAAGGAAGTTCAGAGTTTAAATTTTATGTGCATTTTTCCAAGTTTATGCTCATTTCTGCAGACAAAGACTTAGCACATTCGATTCCTGAAGTCAAAAAACCCCTATATGCAAATTTTCATCAAAATCGTTAGAGCCGTTAGCGAGATCCCCAAAATAAATTTATAAACAAATATAGAAGAATTGCTCGTTTAATAAGATAAGATGTAGGCCTACTGATGGAAAATACTACACTCGTACAAAATTGTACAATTTTCAATCGAATCATGGATAGGTTAATCTGAAAAAATTAAAAAAATCTTATGTTGTCAAACTTGTAAAACTAAATTTTAATGTAGTTCAGTCTCTAAAGTCACAAAAATGGCACTCAAAATACATTAACTTGAACGTAATGGTTTTTTGCTCTTAAAGAATTGTTTAAAAAATAAGGAGGTTACTTATCCAGCAGTATTGCGGTATCAGAAATTAGTTATGAAGTGTGAAATTTTGCAACTCAGTGTAAAATAATCAAGAAGCAGTAATTCTATTCTTGCTAGAAATAATTTCAACTACATTTAAGTCAAATGGACGTACATGAACTTATTGCGTAATTTGGTATTGCTTATGTTTTTAATATCGATCTAAAAGGTAAGAACTCAAGTTGGTAGAAAAGATACTGACTATATCTGTTTACTAGTAGCACATTTTAAATAAATAGCTCGGCTGATTCATTTAATCAGTGATTGTAATGTTCAGTGATGGTACAATAAACAGCTGCTGTGTCCATGTCCATTTTAATTTCCATTGTGCTTCCTATTCGGCAACATTTTTGTGTTGATTAACAGATTTACGATAATGTGACGAATTCATTCCATGAGCACTGCTCGAATATCAAAGTTGTATGCGCCGCAACATATTTTAATGTGGACACTCTCTAAACTCTGTCCAACGCTTAGATGGCAGCAGACTCGGCATATTTTGTATCATGTTGAAAGTTGATGTCTCAATTAATTACTAAAGTCTGAAGTAATACTAAAAGAACATGACCAAGCATTTTATTTAGAATAAAAATTACTAGATATTCAAACGTTTATGGACCGATTGCTTTATATTTATAATTGTTTATTTGGTCATTTGTCATCATCTATGCAGTCCCTCTTCTTATTTAGATCCTCCTAACATTAAAGAAATTCAAGGTTTTTACTATCAGTTTTAAAACAGCACATTCTGCACCCAAATACTAGTAAGGTTTTTTTTAAAGGTACAGGCTGATAGTATTTTTTTATTTAGCCATAGAACCGATAGGAGCCGTAAATTACGACTCATTTGGACTTTTGTGAAATGATAGAGTCGTAATTTATGATTCATTAATCAGCCGTTGATTTGCTTGGCCTCTGCTAGCTATATCTCGAAGAAAGTTATACTAATCAATTCTTTAGATTATATCGTACAAATATATGGTAAAATAACATTGTTGGATTATAGTTGATTTGTACACTGGCCAAAAATAAATCAAAACTCCGTGCGCTGTCCAGCTGCCTGTACAGTAATGCTACGGCACATGGTATTAGTTTTTATGCAATAACTTTTTTGTGTTGCATATAACTTCATAAATGTGACGACCTATTTTATTCGATATGAAGCGGTGAACTTTTTTTACATTTTACTTTCCTTTCTAATTTAATTTGTATTTAAGTTAAAGGAAATGAATGGTGAATGTGAAAAATATCTTTTGACTGTTCAGTAATGTTACGGTACGTGATATCAGTTTTTATGAAGGTACTTTTTTTTTTGTCTAGTATATAACTGTAGGCTACATACGTGAGGACCTATTCTTTTTGTTTTTAAGGGAGCAGTGAACATTTTTTATATTTGACTTTTCATTCTAATTTAATTAGCCTACTGTACAATTGAAGCTACTGAAAGTGAAATACATACATCTTTTTTTGTGAAGTAAAAATTATTTATTAAAGAATAACATTTTATGAATACAGATTGGTGCCTTAGCTATAATATTATCATGTTCTATATCAAAGAGCACGAAAGAATACCGTTGAGGGACGGGCCTGTGTACACCGAGACCTTGAACGTTCCAATCGCCGTAGTGCAACGTTGTCACGTTCTTCCCACGCTTCTAATTGAATGCGGATGACTCAACGCATTTATAATTCTTTAAACTGTGCGATCAAGCCTCGAGCGGTAAATACCAGGAGTGTTCGAGGCTAGTAGATATGGCAATGCTGCGCGCCCATCTTATTGGCTGCCTCGCAACGGTATTCTTTAGTGGTCTTTGATGTATAATAATCCGAAAAAAAATATGTATAACAAGATTTATTTATACAGTATATTCGAAAAAGAATGCCGGGATTTTAAACGTCCGTTGCTTGGGAACTATTCAAGATAACTAAACGATTTAAACGTCAAATACAAGAGAGAAGAACAAAGTTTTTTTTCATACCTTAATACGTTTCGATGTGAGCTCCATTTGTTGCTCTTAAGATATCGAAGCGGTATTCGATTTCTCGCCTAGTGTTGTGTAGCATCTCTGGTGTCACAGTTGCGATTGCTTCCGAAATTCACCCATGCAGATGTGCCAAATCACAAATTTTCTGAGCATAAACAATGTGCTTTACGTAACCCCAAAAAAAAGCCCAAAGTGGTTAAATCAGGACCCCTGGGAGGCCATTGAATAGGCGCACCCCTGCCTATCCAACCATTTGGAAGCCTGTTGTTAAGTGTGTCGCGCATTTTTCGAAGGTAATGAGGCGGGGCGCTGTCTTGCATCAAAATGACTCGTTCCTCGGCTTGTTCTTCAATATCTTCATGTTCCTGCACAATGTTAGGCTGTTCCGAATCCGTCAATTGTGTTGATTAACAACACCACTTGTGTGAAATGTAGTTTCGTCTGAGAACAGCACTCTTTTAATAAAATTTTGATTGTCATCAATGTCATTGAGCATGCTTAGGGCGATCGGTGGGTTTAATCTGATGTCTTAACTGAATTTTGTTGGCATGAAGTCTCAATCTTTTACGAATAACATCGTGGAGTATCGATTTGGGTATAGTATGACAAGACTATATAGTAGGTATGAAAACAACTTTATTATTTTCTCTTTTATTTGACGTTTAAATCGTTTAGTCCCCGAGCTACGGCCGTTCAAAATCCAGGCATTCTTTTTCGGATACCCTGTAAAATATATTTTTTATATTTTTCAAACCAACATCTGCACGAAGTGCTAAAATCGCCTATCATTCTGGGAATTTAACCTATCAGTTATAGGATTAATAAAACATGAGTTACCGGTACTGTATATTCTTAAACGAGTCTTATATATATTTTTAAAGTATTTGGTTTTAGGCCAAACCGTATATTAATAAACTTCAAACCCTTAAATTTGTTGTTCTATTTTTTTTGCTCTTTAAATTCTTTCTTCCCTCAAAAATCGGGTTCTTTGGGCAAATGCCCAGTCAGCCCGTTTGTAAATCTGGGGCTGCATTTATTGAATAGAAAATTAAATATACAGCTTTTGAAAATATGTAATTACTCTCATCGACAAGTGGAAACCCTAAAATTAAAATCCAATAACTATATTATTATTTATCGCTCTTTGCAATTATTTTGTAACTAAAAGATTTTATTTTTAAAAAGGCGGAAACTCCTAATAACAATATTTGGAGGTCCCCTTTTATTTACGGACTCAGGGAGGCCGGCCCCTTCCTCAAACTTGAAACTAGCACGTAGTTTTAATGTGTGTATCAGCTAGTAAATTACATTTATATGCTTTCGGGGAGGGGGGGGGGCTGTTTTTTTAATTGTTTACAATTTTGAAGAATATGTTGGACACTAAAAATAAATAACCTTGTTCGTAAACAGGTTAATAATTTCATTGGTTATGCTACTAAAAAACCAGTTAATTTTGTTATGGTCTAGATTTTTAAATTTGTCATTCAAGAGACTATGTTTAGGCTGTTGTCAAAACAATGTATTAAGCTAAGTCTCTGTATAAACTATTTAAATGTATGAAATGCTTGGTGTGCCATTAATTCGCAGATTCAACTAAAATATTTTAACGGAGATTTCAATTTTGTTTCAATTGTTTTTCCATTTGTCTTCTGGCTTCACAAGATTTTTTAAATGCTTTTTGTTTTTATGATACGGCATGATTTGAGGGCTATCAGGATCATTTTATGTTAGGCGACTGTATTTGCTTTTCCTATAATATTAAAGCCTAACGTTAGTATTATTGTAGATAAACTGCTTATAAACCTGTACCGTATATTAAATGTAAAGGAATGTGGTTAAGTGAGTTTTTCTCTTACCTCATAATTAGAGCAATATTAAATGCAAAACATGTCTCTGCCATTCACACAAGTATGAGCTTAATGTCAATATTATAGTCGACCTTACAGAAACTATTCAGTGTTGTGAGTGTGTATTCAATCATTCATTGTTGATTAGAATACTCAAATCTGACCTGAAATAGAAATCAGTAGTTATGCATCTCAGTTTGAGCCTTCATGTTGTACCCTTATGTAATAATATGCATTCAATGTAAATAGGCGATAGAATTATTGATGTACTTCTTTTATTACCTTAATAAATAAAGGTTACCTAATTTTACAACATCTCCTAAGCAACAATATCGCAATCAACAGTTTCCGTTGTTATGGCAACAACTACCACATTCTTCCTTCTCAAAATTACGCTTACCGTATTTATTTATTTCAAAATAATTACCTTCTTTCTATGTAATGTCTTTTGGATTTTATCTTTAGCTTATAAAATAAAAATATATTTTGTTTAAACAAAATGATTTCATTATTAAGAACATATTACTATCAGTTATCATCAAACAATATATACAATTAATTTAAGTATTGCAATATTCTTTTATTGTTCGTTCATCTTTAAACTGAAAAGAAATAAAAGAAGGACTTTAAACTAAACATTAACTCTAAGACAATTTAGCCTAAATATTTTATGATCATCTTAAATCATAGTACCGGGAAACCAATCTATGGTGATCTACGGGATAAAATTCTGATTGGATTCAATAATTTCAAGTGTTATATTTGAATTAAACTAATTTGCAAGTAAGTAGTAAATTAAGAAATGTTTTTCATAATGCTTCAAGTTAAAAAAAAAAAATTGTTAAAATGGGTTGTTTTTTTCAAAAGTTGGCAACACTGATAATTAAAAAAACATGTGTTCAAAGAGGAAATAATGTATAACTAAGTCAATTCCAACCATAAAGAATATATAATCACAAGTAAAAACGAAATACAGATGTAAAACAACTCTTCTACAAGTATGAAATTTCTGGAAAACTTGTAGAACAAATTTTTTTGGAAAATTTTCACAAAGTTCAACAGACTGCTTGGGTAAAAAAACCTTGTATTGACCAAATCCTTAGAGCCTTTAAAAAAAAAAAAAAAATACAATTTCGGAAAATGTTTATAAAAAATTACAGACTCCTTCAATAAAAGAAATCATTGTATACCAAATGTCAAGGGAATCCTTATTGCCGTTTGAGAAAATATTTACAGTTATACGATTTCCCAAAAACTTGTAGGCTACCGGTAGTAAATTAATTTTACAAAAATTTTTACTAACGTCCAACAGCATCCCTGGGTAAGAAAACCTTTGTATTCAAAATTTTGTGGAAATCCTATAGAGCCGTTTTCGAGAAAATATTTATAAAAATATACAATTTTTAGTCATTTAAGAATATAAGATAAAATTTAAGGACGTATGTGCAGGGCGTCCCGACCGTTCCTCGTCTTCAACCAACTGATTTCCACTTGTAAACAGTCTTCAGAGTTACCACATTATCGCCATTCACTGGTTGTAACATTTTATTTAGCTTCTTTGGCACTTTTTTGCAACTTGTAACAAAACTTAATGTTAATGCGTTGTTCGAAATCCATGATGTAGACAAACACAGTAATACAATCTCTCTAGCGGCTCTGGAAACTAACTGACCGGTCAGAAAGAGTTCAAACTTGACACTGCCTGTCTCAACTGATTAGGCTATTAGACATATTTTTTATGTTATGTGAGTGGGTGTGCAAATATAATAAACAAATTTAATGGTGATAAATAGCAGTATTTTTTGAAAAAGTTTGGATCAAATATTTTTTTACAAGCTGGTTTTTGTATGAACTTTTAGTAGCTACTTCTAGCTGGTTTTGGTTTACTTGCGCTTTTGGTTTTGTACAAATCAAAACAACATTGAGTTTTTTGTCACTGTTATAACGAGGTATTTAGAGTGGTTTCTAAAAAGTAGGCTTTCTTTAACAATCCAGATTGGATAGGCAGTGTAACAGGTAGTGTATACCTATTTCAATATTTGTTATCATTTCCAATCTGGGAGCTTACATAATGAAAAAATCTGGAAATTGGTTGACCGTGCAGGCCAACCCTAGAACTTCCCGCTTAGTTTGAATTTTAAACGCTTAAAAATGAGTTATTTGTTAAAATACCAAAAAACGAAAATTTGTGAATTTTTAAACAACGATAACTTTTGAATGCGTCGTTCGATTTTCATTTTAAAAAAAGCATTCTACGCAGTTTTTAAAGCACAAAAAGAAAATGTACAAGTTTATATTGATTGGTTGAAAAATCTGGAAGATATGTTAAAAAAATACCAAAAAACGAAAATTTGTGAATTTTTAAACAACGATAACTTTTGAATGCGTCGTCCGATTTTCATTTTCAAAAAAGCAGTCGACGCAGTTTTTTAAGCACAAAAAATGTATACATGGTTTTAAAATGATTTTTTCGCACGCTTTAAAGTTATTTTTAAATAAACGGTATCAGTTAACTGACACAAACTTTCTCCCAACTTACTGTAGTCAAAATAATATTGTTTTTAATCATTTTATTTACTACTTTTTAGAACAAAACAAAAAAATAATATTCTACCTACGTCAATCGTATAAAAAAGTTATTGTCCCAGGCGGGATTCGATCGCGCGACCTTTGAATTACTGGCCGTCTTCTCTACCGTTGTGCTATCCCTTGCGGCCGTTGCCGTGATGCTAGATTGACAACATAAACTAGTTTATTTTTTAACATTTCCCCATAATTATGAAACGCCGAAGTTTTGATAAAAGCGGATGGTGTCATTTTGTTTGGCATCTTAAGCACTATAAATACTGAAAATTTGATCAAAATCGTTAGAGCCGTTTTTGAGAAATTTGCATTTTTGTCGTTTTTTATTGGTTTTTAGGGGTAACTTACCCTTAAAAATTAAAAATTCCAAAAATGAAAAAAACGCCTGGAGATATTAGGGTTTAGTACCTACATACCAAATTTCATGAAAATCAGACCAATAGTGTCCCCTCTGGTCGTGTATACATACTGACACACTGACAGACAGACACCACGTTAAAAACACTTTTTTGGGTTCAGGGAGCACCAAAACAAAAAATTCCACTAAAAATATTTTTGGGTTCAGGGAGCACCAACACAGATAATTGCACTAAACAATTTTTTGGGGTTCTGGGAGCACCAAAACAGATAATTCAACTGAAAATTCAAATTCGAACGTTTTTACGAAAACAATACTTTCTCCATATACTACGTATAGGGTGGAGAAAGTAAAAACATAAAAATTCAAAAAAAAATTTAGGTTATTTTTTTTAATTTCTTCGGATTGGCTCGATGGATTAACTCTCAAATCTAATCAGATCTAAGTTTTGATACACCCTTTCGAATGACATGTCGTAGAATTCAATCGGTTGATTCGTTTTTGAGAAACTGTACGACAAAAATTTATTTACACACATACATCCACACACACACACACACACAAACACGGTCGGACACCTCGGCGGGAATAGTCAGAATGGCTTCCTGGGACCTCAAAACGTGGAGATTTAATGAAAACTCGACTTTCGAAAATCGGACCGAAATCAATAACTTCCCTTTATTGGTAGCGGGAAGTTAAAAAAGCACACTACAATTTATGAAGCATAGTAACAGTGATGCAAAGGACACCTCCTCAGACAGAGCTATCAAAATCATAGTGCAGGAACTCTCCCACCGAATAAAATGACTCAAACATCAGCAATCTCTTAAGGCTGTATTTAAAAGAATTGTGTGATTTTAATTGTAGTAATTTTTAGGGAAGTTTATTAATAAGTATTGCCCCATCTGTGTCAGCAGTTTTCTATACAGACTAATCCTGTGCTGGTTTGCTCGATACTTGAAGGCATTTCTGGTGTTATAGCCATGAATGACCTTATTCTGGGTATGCTTATACTTAAATTTGAAATAAACAATTACTGGTTCTTCCAGTATATACAAACTTGGAAGTGTGATAATTCTGTTATCTTTAAATAGGCCCTAACTTTTGTATGATTTTTGTTTCCTCAACCCTGCTATAAGCCTAATAGCTTTTTTTGGAGGGTGAATACTCTTCTCATATTTTGGATTGAAGAACTTCCCCAGAATAGGATTCTGTTATTCAAATATGGGTAGATTAGACTATGGGTAGGCCATCAAGAGTAAAGAAGTCCCAGAATATTCTTTTAATTTTATGAATGCAAATGTATTTTAATGTCTCCTTTGAGTACAACCATGTATTTGCATAGAACTGGAGTCAAACAGTAGACATTGAATCATTGAACTATTATAAGGTTACATGTCATAATTGATTTATTTATCTCTGAAAATAATATTAGAAAAAATTGTCCAATTCTTGAAACAATTGCCAATAATTCTTGTGGCTAAACTCTCTTTTTCGATGTACAGAGCAAGTTGAAATTGTATTTGATGCCGTTTAAAAAAATTTGTATTATAAAAGGTACAGCATAGTCACCTGATCACTCGTCAATGCTAGTAGTATTTATAGTCTGGATTGTAACCTCAAAGTTAGTGTCTTTGCATAATTTACTGTCAGTAGGCCTATTACTTTTACAATTTATGACTACTTTAAATAGGCCTTGTGTGTTTGTAAGACCATCGTCCCCAATTTTGTATCTCTTAAAATACATTTTCAATGTAATTAAACAATAGTCCGATCAATGTATGCCTAGTTTACAAAAGATGTAGTAATCTCCCAATCAACAGTTTTTTTT
>JAGFPH010001279.1:144431-168869 GCA_018207615.1 Philaenus spumarius
AAAAACTGTATTTTTACAGGAATTTTATATATTTTCTTAATAAAAAGTGGCTTAAAATATTCTCTGAATAGTCCTCTACATGTTAATAAAAGTTTCATCAAAATCTGTCCAGCCATTCCAGAGATTAGCCCGGCCAAACAAACAGACAGACAAACAGACGGACAAAAAATGTATAAATGTGAGTTTAGGTTTCGGTAGTGAGTGAATAACCATATGAGCTTAGAAAAAAACTTATCTTTTCAAATCACAGACAGACACTCTAATTTTATTTTTATGTATAGATTGTAAACATTTTGTATACCCTCCTTTTGTTTATTCTGTGCAAGCTTTCTTCTACCGTCTTTGCAGTTAATTTTGTAGTTACTACTACATTGTACATGTTTCTCCAAGTTGTGCTGATGTTGTTTTGTGATACAAACATATTCTACATTAGGTACTGATTTCTGAACTCCTCACACTTTCATCCAATATTTGTAAAATATATTCATCATTTAGCAACTCTGTTTTCCCTGCTATTGCTAGCAATGACAACCATACTGGTTTTTTGCCTTTAACTAACCTATCTTTCATCCTGTTTCAAATTCTTAATATTACTTTTAATTTGAAATTGAATGTAGTGGTTCATATTAATTTCAATAGACTCTACTTCTCTGTGTAAAGAAATAAGTGGATGTGCAGCAATGACTAACTGACAACAAACTTTAAATTAACTAAATTTATTAACCCACTAAAAATTAATCTATAAAATATAAATGTTAATTTGTGTATATATTTCACAATTACAAATTAATATTCTACTGTGTGTTTTCATTGTTGAGTGTTGTTAAGTTATCATTGTTAATTTGCTACAAAGAGAGATTTAATCACACAGGTCAAGATAGACCATTGGTTTTTTGTCATTTCTTAGAATGTTACACAACAAGAATTTGAAGTAAGATAAAACAGTTCTTTTTATGTAACCTATATTTATGTTTATTTTAAGTAGCGTATTAGATTTTCCAATGACTAGTTTAGAGCAAATACAAAATATGGAATAGTTAACCATATGACCGGAACATAGACAGGGTGGCTAGTGACAGGGAAAACCTGGAAAAGTGAGGGAAACCAGGAAAAAATAACATTAAAATCATAGATTAATACAATTTTTAATTGAAAAAATAAACATTAAAGATAAAATGAACTTCTAAATTAATAAATAAGAAAACTACGTATTCTGATATGTAAAAACAATTATCGGCAAGTTACTGGAGTGATTGTGGCAGCTTGTTCCAATGCACTTGCCGTGATATGACCTTCAATTTTCCCTAACGTGCTGTTTCTAAAAATGTAGTTTTATTATTAAATGTTTTCGAATTTGGGTATCTTCATATCAATTAATTAAATATTCAATGCAAATCTGTACCGGTAGTTGGATTACAAAAACCACTTAGCTATTTCTTTTGTTATAATATAATAAAATATAATTTGAGTAATTCATTGTTTAATTTAATATTTATAGCCATAAATGTGTAATTTGCAACTGCTGGTGGTGGCTACAGTAACATAGATAGTAGGGCCTATTCAATATTTAATAATTAATTCCCTAAAAACTGATTTGCTCACCAATATAATTTGATTGATTTACTAAAATAAAAATAGCATGGTTTTATTTGCGCTTTTTCTAAGATAGGTCAGGGAACTTCAAAAGGTTATATCACTAGCAACCCTGATAGAAAACCACTCAACTGGAAGGTCTTTTTTTACTACTTGCGTATATTTTCATTTGAAAACCTATAGAATGTATTCCATTCAAGTAATGTATACATTACTATATATTTTCTTGTTCAAAAAAGTTCAGAAAACATTGCTATGTAAAGAAAACATTTTTGAAAAATTTTCATTTTGTTTTTTAGTTCCAAACGGGAAAATTATTTTGTTTATAAATAAAGTTCCAAAAGCAGGGTTTTTGGAAAAATACAAAATCAGTTTTGTTGATAAATCCAAAATGTAGCCATAGAGGTTCTTTATATAAACCTATACAAAATGTGTTTTGTATAAACCTATAAAAACAAGTTTTTTTTATAAAATTGTAAAAGTGAACAATTTAAAAAAAATGACTTATAATACGTATTCAATAATGTAGAGAACAAAATTTCTTACAATCAACTGATTCGTAACAAATAAAACACCAAACCAAAATAAACACAACACACTAATAAACAAACAATGTAACTGGACGATCAACTAGCTATGGATGCTATATCATAGAGAGAATTTCACGAATAAGCTGATATATAATACGACCTACTATATATTATTAGCGAATTTCCATAGGAAAGATTTAAGCTATATTGCAGTTAAGACCTAAGGTCGGGAGTAGAAAATGAACATCAGTCATGGTCCCCAGAATACGTTTTCGGGTGTCACTAAAAACTTTATATGTATGTATGTCTTCACACTTTAACGGCCGCATTTTACATCCGATTCGGTTCAAACTTGGTACATCCGTTGGTTTTGTAAGGGTGTGTTTGTTATCCAAAAACTCCATCAATTTACTTTTCGTACTAGAATGAAACTTTTTTTGGAGAAACTTTATTATCTAAACATTTTGAGTTTTACACGCCCATCTGGTTCCCCCAAAATCGATCAAAACATAAAAGTACTCAGTATGTTTTTACCTCGCGAAGCGAAGCAGTCCATAATCCAAGGCCTCAAGGTCGAGGTGCAAAATTAAGATTAAACCATCAAAGACACAGCTGGTAATTTTATCTTGCTCCAAGAACAAATTTCTCTCATTTTAATTTCTTTATAGACAAATTCTTTGAGCCTAAATTATAATTTTTCCTACTTCTTGTTGATCTGCTGAACAACTAAAAATGTTTACTCACATTGAATGTAATATATAAACCATTATCATGTATTTCAATTATATTTGATTTTATTTTATTTTGAATATTTTTTTTTGCAGGATTATATACCAACACATAGAGATATACTACACGCGAGAAAAGCAACAAAAGGCATCTCTGAATTTACAATTCCTATAAATAACATTCCCTTCAGGTTCGTAGATGTCGGTGGACAAAGATCACAACGGCAGAAATGGTTTCAATGTTTCGACTCGGTCACATCAATATTATTCTTAGTTTCTTCATCAGAATTTGACCAATTGCTGGTAGAAGATAGGTAAGTTTATGTTTAATGAAGTATTTATACAATACAGCTGGAATAGTATTTAATTCATATTTTGTTTTAATTCTGCCTTCTGAACATATTTAAAACAATGTTTCTCTGAAAAAAAAACTAGATAAATTTGAAGACATAAGATGCACACTAGTTAGTATTACTTCCATAGGAGCAAACCGTTACTAACCTGACTAAAAACATCAGTACCCAGTGCATATCTGTTTAACACGTTCACAGCTAAGGACGCACATGTAAGCTTGACACTGAACAATATGAGAAGCGGCTGATGCACAGTGCATTGCACGCCAACCTCGTAATTGGGAGTATTTTCAATGCATTGCGTGCTTCGCACGCTAACCCCTGTATTGAGAATATTTTCAATACACAGTGCATTGTGTGTGTATTATCCGCTTTAAAATATTAGTGATTATTACGTAGAAAGGTTTAAAAATAAAATAATTTCTACTCATTTAGGCTATAAATATAAAAAAATAAAAGGTAAGCTCCTAGCGTAGGAAATAAACAAATTTGATTAGCAGTGAACGTGTTAAGGGTGAGGTAAACATCCACTAGTTCATTTGAAGGATGAGTCATATTAGGAAGCGGTGTGGAAAAATGTTTTTTTCTCCATTTACGCCCTTTCCCCAAACCCCGGCCCATCGTGCCAGGGCGAGGCCAAGTGCCAGGATTCACGCTATTAACTAATTTAAAAGTGATAAAATAACGTTTAACTGCCATTTAATCTTCTTATTTTGCTTTAATATTGGGTAGTTTGGTATTATCCTTCATCCGATTGTTTTGACAGTTACACCAACCAAAAGGGAAAAGGTATCTTGACATTTTTTGTTACAATGTATGGTGTTTGAGTAATTTAGGTTTGAAATTGTCAAACAGCCGCTATTTTGAAACTCATGATTGGATTTTTAATCGCTTATTTTTCTTGAGATATATCATTGTAAGGTTGAACTTCATGCCAAGTTTGAACTCAATCCGTCAAACCGTTCTCTAGATAAGAATTATTTTGTAGAAAAAACAAAATGGCGGATATCTAGAAAACGAAGCGTTTTCGGGTCTATGTTTATATGAACTTTTTTTTTCTTATTTTGACCCATAGAACCATTCCCCGAAGTTTGGCACTTTACTCATGGGACACCCTGTATAGGCCTGCACGGATACAATTTTGTCTTATTTTAAGTAAACACAAACACTTTTTTCATGGGAAAAATTATATTTTACTTAATCAACTCCAACAAAAGCGAGTGTACATACTTCCATGAGTAATAGAATAGTAGACATATAACAGCTGATTTTGCTCATCATCTGTAATACTTTAAAAAACCCTAGCCTATCTAGATTATACTTTGGAGTTATGTTTACAACTTCAGTCAAAACAAACTTCTTATAATGTCTGGTTTAGAAACTAATGTAGACTATATACATGCTATATGATTGGCTTTGAGGTTTAAAATCATTGAAAATGTAAGTATTTTTACAATTCTTTTTATTTACTCCATTATTTCCAGCCTAAAAGCTATTTACAGTATGTGCAAACATAAAACTATCTTGGGCTATTGGTCTAAATTATTGATATTTTAAAAGAATTATAAAAAGTTTTATTTTCTGTTAATTTTCAAATATAGGCCTATTGACGATGAAAACTTAATGAAGTTTAAAATGAACAATAATATAGTTTTGCCTAAATGACTGCATTTAAAATATTCGGGTTTAAAAAAAATTGTTGATTTATGTAGGTTGATGATTAAAATATATGATCTTTCGTTTTGTTTACCAAAATTGTTTTCAAGTCTTTGATTAAAATGTTTAATTGCAGGCTCTGAACATTTTCCATGATGGAAATATTTATACCCAGTTAGATATAGTTTGGTGTTTGTAGTCCCGAGTAGTTTCTTCTAAAGAACAAAGTAAACAAAAACAATTGTAAAAAAAATAAATTTTCAATGACTTCTAACCTCAAAACAAGCCATATACCATAGCCTATAAGTTCTATAACTCATTAAACTTAATATTTTGGTATATTTTTTCTTACGAGTATCAAATAAATCTGCAAATGATTTTTTACAGGATTTTATTAGTAATACATAAATACCACAACATTGCATAGTTAGTGATATTTGAAATCTACTTTTAATTTACATAGTTGCATCATGCTTTCTTATCACCCTTTGTATCTAAATAAACATTATGGTTTTTAACAAATTCAATTTCAGAACATTCTGCAGTACATTCTTGAGGTTAGTTTTCATGGTTACAGGCTACTGAGCTTGTCTAATGTCACTGCTTGTACATGATTGTTTATTAAATACTCATGTTTACATAACTGTCTGTTACATACTTCCATGGCCTTAGATTACTCACTTATGATTCAGCAAATTGTGAATGACAAACATTGTATACAAACTGAATTAAATTCAACAACAAAACCTACATCATAAAACTGTATTCATATATATTTTTTTTAAATATTTGTGTTAAACATGTATTTGTTTTCATTAAGAATGTTTTCTAACTGTTACATATAAAAATATACTCATAAAATTACTTACTGATTGCGATGTTAGTAGTTGAGTAGTTAATTAATTGTCACAGTACTTAAAGACTTAACTATAATAATCAAAATTAAAATGTACACTTATCAGTTGATAAACACCCAAAGAAATAATTAATAATAAATAAAATTCATACTAACATTGTAAAGGACGGATGAAGTTTCTATGCATGCATGTTTGGATATCGCCGCTTAGTATACCATACCGTCCAGCTGATATTTTTATCAAAATATTCGTTTTGGTTTCAACGCATTCTGGCGGACATTTTCGCATCTACTAATACAATGTTTACGGTACAAATACTAGAGATAGCAGCACCGTTGCACAAAAACAAAACTGCATAAATACACAAAGCAGGCTGATCTGTGAAGACAATACCGCCTAACTAAAGTTATTTACAGACTAATACCTCTTATGTGCAATTCATTAAGATCAAATACCATCTATCTGCAACTCAATAAAAATAAACGGTGTCAGAAACTGGCACATACTTTCTCACAAACATATTTAAATTATTAAACAGATTCACTGTGACTTCATAATTGTATTAAAGTAGGAGAGTAACTAATTATTATTATTATTAGCTAGAGAGAAAACTATTCGATCGATTTCGAACAAATTTTCACCAAACATGTCAATTAGACCTGTATAGATGCACGAAAAAAGGTTTTGAAAAACAATCCACTTATTAGTTAAACGAAAATTTCTAGTAAGATGCTGCTTTTTGTATGTAGTAGGGTAAATAAGCCAAATTTTATCAAAATCATTAGAGCTGTTTTTTTTTATAAAAAAATAATAACTGATTTTTTGGGTGTTTTTGACCAAAAATGGGGCTGTTTTTCAAAAAATTTCAAAACCTTTTTTCGTACATACATACAGACATTTTGTAAAAACCACTTTTTTTAATCAGGAGGTCCCAAAACGGATATTTCCACAAAAATCTCAACATCGATTTTTTTTTGGTGATCACTATACAGTTACTATAGTATAGTGAGAAAGTAAAAACTAGGTATACTGCCCAAGTAATGAAGTAAATTTATTAATAGATTTCTTTTCTTCAATTGTAAAAATGTATCTTAGAATGTTAGTGAAGCGGTATTGTTAGCTAAGCTACGTTATGTATGTTTGGATATACATTATGTTACCTCTACTAATGGAATCCAGGAATAACTTAGGGGAAATTGAACCCCTGAGGTGGCGAGCGGGGGAGAGTATGTTTTTATAAATAATTTTTATAATAGTTTTGATAGATAACAACTTGATTTTTGTATACAATCTACTAGACTGAATATTGTGCGGTTTGTTTTAAATGAAAGAAAATTTTGTAGTTTTATTAACAAAATTATGAAATGTAATTTTTATTTCATCGGTATGTTTATAAGGCAACTTTTTGGAATTTTTTGGTTTTAGGTTACAACCCTATTTATACTTATTACTGGAAATCTGCAGAACCGAATTTTGTGCATTTTATTTTAAATGAAAAAAAAATGTTGTCATTATTATCAAAAAATTATAAAATCCCATTTTTATTTCATCGTTATAAATAAATACAAGTGTGCTTTTGGGTTTTTTTTGGGTTTAGGTTACAACCCTATTGATATCTACTTCTGGAGATATTTTGCCTTAGAACTTTTCTACTGACCCATCGGAAACAGCCTGTCTTAGGAGGCTTTTTTACATAGTACTTTAATAAATTAGATAAATCTGGATTGGGGATGAGTTATTTTATTAATAGGATGTTTTTGCACTTTAACGAACAGTATGGCAAAACGTACACTAAACACTAATATGACCGTTTAAAGTATACCATAAAATGAGAATTATGTGTTTTTTTCACTTTATGTTATTCAGTTATGCGTTAATTTACTAAGTTTATTTTAGTGATAAAAAGTTTATGCTGTTTATCCATTTTTGAACGTCACAAAATATAAATTAAAAACTGATTTAATTCTATCAACTAAAGACTCTATAAGCTGTAGTGACTGTAGTAGTATGTATAAAGTTGTTTTTGTTTATTTGTTGGTTATGTTTACAAACGCAACAATTTAAACTGTGATTGAAGTGCACATGAGTACAGTTTTAACATAATGCTAAGCTGTTTTATTGCTAAATTAGAAACACTAGTTGATGTCCTATTTGTTTGGTTTTTGGTGAAAAAGACGTTGTTTGGCAATATAATGTGGCATTATTGTTTTTCCACATCCTCATATCAACCTGGGCCCTGGTCTTAGTTGGTCCAACTAAACGAGGTTGTACCGTATTATAATACTTTGCATTCAAACATAAGTTTAGTAAACTAAATCTGTTTGTATTTTTCAGAAAAACAAATCGCTTAGAAGAATCCAAAAACATCTTTGACACGATCGTCAACAATTCGGTTTTCCAAGGCGTGTCGATAATTTTATTCCTCAACAAAACCGATCTGCTCGCAGAGAAACTTAGTGCCGGTGAAACGAGTATCCGGTGGTTTTTCAACGAATTCAAGGGCAACGAACGAAGTCTGATAGACGTCCAAGAATTTCTTGTCGAGTATTTCCGCGCCGTAAGGAGGGACCAAAGAAGACCGTTGTTTCATCACTTCACGACGGCAGTAGATACGGAAAACATTAAGATCGTTTTCAACGCTGTCAAAGACACAATCTTAACGCGCAACCTGGAATCCCTTATGTTACAATGACGACAAAATTTGCGTAAGTTTTACGAATCATAAAATATTTTCTCCAAAGTTACATAAGTAAATGTAAACGTGATAGTAGTAAGATTTACGGTCGTAGCGAGAGTGATAAAATGCCTTATTGATGTATTTTTATATTGAAATTTTATATTTTGTTATTACTGTTATTTAAGTCTGTATATACTACTGATTTAACTCAAAGTATAAACAACAGGTGGAATGAATTTATATACACTAATACTAAAATTAGTTACAGCATTATTCCAAGCCAAGATAGTTTTCCACCAATGTCTGAATTTGTATATACTTATTGAATAATTCTAGTCTTGGCACAACCTTAACTCAAAGAAGACTCAAATTTATAACTGTATCAGTTTGTGATCACTATATGATTTGAATAGAAACAAAAATATTAACCTATACTATTTGTTTCGCTTGGCAAATATTTATTTCTATGAAAGGGACCTGAATATTGAATTTCCAATTAACAAAGCGCATGACGTGTTTCATATTATATTTTTGTAAATATTTGTATTTAAAGGACATGTTTTTAGTATGTAAACCAAACATTGTGATTATTGTAGTTATTGTAACATCAAAGTTCATTAGGACTTACATAAGCCAAATGTTGTCTTGAGATATTGATATTGTGTGTACAATTTATACTCGTAATGTAAACTATTTTGTATAATTTGTTGAAGTTGTAACTTAAGCTTTAAAATAAGTTTAATTTTTTTTTACCTAATAATAGATTTTTCCGTACATAATATTTGCACAGTGTTACCTATCTAGGATCTGTACGGAGAAAAATGTTAAATTATTTAAATTTAAAATCCAATAAAAAATATTCCATTTTCTGTCGAATGATTGTGAATTGAAAAATTTAGCGTATTAATAATATAAACCTCAATAAAACTCAAGAAAGTTATTTGTAACGTTATCTAAATTTTAATTATTAAAAAAAATTTGCTATGATTTAAAAAATGTAATTTAGTTCATTCAAATTGAGATTTTTTTTATTTATATGTAGGGGTCGTATTTTGTAACACATACTCTGTTATTTATATTGTGTCATTTTATCTAAATGTACCTGTGGGTTGTATATTATTAAGTTACTAATAATTATTTTAAAAAGCGATTATTAAACTACTATGTTACTCGACGATAAATTGGCATCACATGAGCTACTTGCATGTTGTAACCATCAATCATGGTGTTCATTTTCTAGTTAACAAGTTGCGTTAGATTATGTAAGTTTTTTTACTAAGGTATATTTTGAATGAGAAAGGTGGCAAGACCTGATGAGAAATATTATTAAATCCGTTTGCATGAAGATATATATACTCATTGAAGTGATATCAAAGTAAGAATCCAAACCGTACGGAGATTGTCTTATTTTTTACCCATTATAATTTGTAAGTTTATATACTCTCTTTAAAAATATATATTTTATTTTACTTTTTATTCATAAAAATTGTAATTGCATCTTGGTGGCAAACAGCACAAACAAAGCTGGTTTATAAATTGATTATTTTTTCCAATTTTCGGCACATTAATATGCAAAAGTATTAGTAAATACTAAGCACTGTGAAAAATCTTAGTAGGTGTAATTTTGTCACTTTGTAAAGCATGTAAATTTACAACTGTTCATTTTCAAGATTGTAGTTTTCGACCTCATTTTTTTTTTTTTTTTTTTTGCAAGTACAAATACATTACTTTGTGCAATTAGACCTCAAGTATTTCAAACTGTATTCTCGGTGAATTTCTTTTAACAAAACCAGGTGTCTATCAGTCCACTAAAAGTCGTGATTTGCTGTCTAATTTTTGTCCTGTCTGAAATTGAAGTTCCTGTACCCAGACAGTTTGTACCACATCATCGCAGAATCACCCATGTAAAACGTGAGACAACTCTGATTTAAAGTTCAAATCTATTTAGAGATTCCGTTCTATTCATCTAGTTAAAAGTAAGTATAGTTAAAAGTATAGTTCATCTATTCATTTGATCGATAAGTATAGAGATTCTGCGAATCGTAATAAACTAGTTCTTAAACTGTTACCTTGCAGCTGAGCATTACTAGTGCTGGAGAGGGGAGAAATGAATCTTTCGAATCACGGATCCGGATTATTTATTCAATTTCATGAACTGTTCTAGTTCATATTTATTTAATGGCAGATTTTCTGAAATAAAACAAATAATTTCTCATTAAAGTAGGCCTACCTAGCCAGTATGGTTTAAAGATTTTTATCTTTATATCTGTACATTTTCGTAACATGTCAATATATGTTTCAGTTTGCTTGAAAATAAGGTGAAATTTTTATTTGAGGTCTCCTAAAGTCTGCATAAAAATAAAGAAGTAAGTTTTTCTGATCTGGTAAATCAAATTTGAATTCTAACTAGATCTGGTCGAAACCATACTATTTCCAAATGCCACTCAATTAAACTTTAAATTTAGTTGAAGATAGTGTTACGATAAATAGCACAAACTTTCATTGTTGATAAAAATCAGAATCACTTGATTTCTAAGCAAAATCAGTATTAGACATACTTAGGCAAAAAGAGTGTTGATTTTAGAAATTCATCACATTCACCATTAGCTCTCCAGTCATTGTAAATTCCTATTGTCAAATTTGATTATTTTATTTGTTTCTGTTGGTAATATTGGTTTTTATATAATTGAAAATATGCCGATGAAATCTGTTGTCTACTGTATCAATAAATTATTTCAGTTATTTTTGTAATGAGTTATAAAGTGACCATTGCTCTCTGTAAATTAATATTATCACACACTAAGCAGACTATTTCCGTTAAAGTTTTCTAGGCCTAAAGCCTCTTAATTAGGTTTATATTTGTTGTATACTCACTCCAAAATATTTTTCCGTAGATATAATTTACGAATCATTCTAAATAAACCAGATCTAAATTCATGATAACATAAAAATAATTTTATCATCATATATGGAGAATAAATATAAAAATTAATATAATAGCAAGCATAAAACTGAACCAAAAATTTTGTCACAAGATTTTGTTTAAAATTTTTTATTGTACTTCACTATATGTCATTTTAATTTATCTATTGATATAAAATGTTTATTATAATTCCAATTAAATTAGAATTTAATTATGCATAACATGAAATTTAAATTATTGACGATAATTAGTTGACTCTTGGAATTCCAATTAGACCAACACTTGTTACTTCAATAAAATTGACTCAATACTCGATTCAACAAATTCAGGCTCCACATTAGGTATTCTCTATACAAACTAATCTAATACATTAGTGTTATGTGTGTATATTTTGTATTAAGAACATAAGCATGAATATGTTATTTGTAATATAAATTAGTTGAAACAATGTACAGGAGAAAATTTTGAGTAGACATAAGCATCATTGTTCTAGTCATATACGCGGAATAGGTGGCTATTATATGTAACTTATGAGCTAGGTTATGTAATTTAAAATATTTGTATAATACAGTAGTAAATAATTTCGATGGGTGCCTTGTTAACAACAAGAAATAAACTAATTGAGCTCATTAATAGCACTTACTCTTTGATAACATTTAATATTAATAATATCACGAGTAAAACGGGAATAAAGTTTTATATTATTATACATTGTTTGAACAAATATACATTTTGTAAATATATATATATAGTATTTTATAATAATTGAGACTATAAGAAAATATTTATAGATTTTAATACGGTTGTTTCATAATTCTGTATAATTTTGTTTTTTATTCAATGCAATTTGTATGAGTCCGGTCCAGAAAACTATAACACTAATAATTAATTAACATTACAAGTTATTAGTACTGATAAAGATGGTCTAGTAATATTGTGTTCTTTAAATTAACTGACTTGAACATTTTACTTATTGATTGTTAACTTTAGTAAAATGACATCAAATGAGGTGAAGATAATATTAATGTCTGAAAATGTATTTTATTTGGTAGTTTCATTTACTAACCATGCATTGCCATTAAAGTAAGTTGCAAAAACAAAAATAATTATAATTAATTCGGAAAAACATTACCTTTCAGGGCAGAGTCGTACGTGTTACAAGTTAGCGACTATGGTCAACTTCCGCTTCCTATCTGGAAGTGCCTTATGTTTTCCATTTGAGTTATTTCTAACTTTTGTTCACCCCAATCCTCAAAATAATGCAATAATATTTCTAAAAATCTTTAACCCTCAAAGCGGCAGACTACACACCTGCTTAGTCACTCGTTGCCGCAACAACACATTTGTAACACGTGATTGTATAGAATATTTCTCCACTAAATATCTTCCAATTTCAAAAAGAAAAAACCATTGGAAAAGTAATGTTTCAATCTTTAATTTTTGTATTTACATTTTCTTCCTAAAACATATATTTACTTGTATAATCATCGTTTTAAAATTGTAGTTTTCTAAAAAGCTAATGCCGCGAAAAAAAACATAAGAAATTACTCAACTTTGTTACGTCTTTAAGACTCAATATCGTTCGACAGAATTGTTTTGAAAATAATATAAAGATACCTTTGGATTCGTCAAGATTTGAATTTTCTAAAACTGCCTTCCAATCAGTCGTCACTCTTATAGTTCTGAAAATATAAAGTTTTCTGTAAACCCTTGCAATTAGACAGTTTTCAACCAACATGGAAGCACATTTTGCAATCGAAGTATCTATTACACTTCGATATATTTGTATAGATATATCTTTATATCGATTTGAAGACAAACCTTCAATCTTTAGTTTTGTGTAAAGTAAACCACATTTACTTTTACAATTTTATTTGACAGTCCTGGGAAATACAGACATTTCTTGAATTCAATACACAGAGTTCCCAATGTCTCGCAATGCGTTGTCGAACTGTATAGGCTGGCAGGATATGTGAAGGATGCGTCCATGAGAGGTTTAATTTGTTTGACCTAGTTTTGTGATTCAATTAAAACTAAGTCAAATACTTTTATGAAATAATAATTTACAAGTATACAGTTCAATTCTTTGATTTATTCTCTACACTTTGTTATAATAGCATTTCATTTTTGTGCAAAGCATATATTCCTAAATTACTATTCAAACTAGGCCTAGTTTTGTTAGCAGTCTTGTAGTATGAACATAAAACTGGTGTTTTCAAAATAAGAAATTTGAAATTGGCCTATATTTTTATACGGTTTTATTTAAAAGTAAATTACAAAACTTTGTACATTTTGAAAAACATTACACAAAATGTTTAATATTTTTTTATGTAGGCCTAAAAGTTGAGCTTTGTCCTTTCGTTACTGAACATTTTTTGTTTCTTGAGCTAATAACTTTGTAAATTTTACATCAATACATTTTTTACTATCATATATGAATTCTTTGAACCTTTTTCTACAAAAAAGCTATGGAACACTTTTGGATTGGGATTTAACTACTATATTTGGCGAATTTTTGAAAAAATGCTTGCAAACGCCAAAAAACTATTTTAATTAATACTGCCGCTTCTAGGGTTAAATAAAAAGTGGATCAGACCCCATTTAAACTTATTTTGTCAAATGTGAAAACGATAGTTTAGCTGACAAAAAATAACACCTGCATGTCCAAAGTTAGTGTTATTCACAAATATTACTTGATGTAATTTCAACACAAACAGTTATTATTGAAAATATGTCATCCGTACCTAAAACTACTTTAAAAGAGCAGCATCAAAGAAATTTAACAAATTTTTAAATTTTTGAAAAGTTAGCCTAAAGCCGTGTTATACCTACAACACACTATTTTTCTTTAACTTTCTTGATACAAAATTTGTAAATGTCACTGTTTTTTTGTTGTTGTTTATGTACAAAGTTATTAGTTCACTGAAAGCAAGATCTCCTTTTTTAAACACCGTTTTTTTCCGTAGGACTTTACAAACTAAACTGCGCCTACCACCGAATCAAAATTTCCAATAGTTTAACACCTTTCTTTGTTAGAAATTCTTTATTAAAATACGTTGATCAAAGGGCCATGGAACATCTTACTTACGGCTGGTGAGGAAAGGAGAGAGACAGCCCACCAGGGTATTCCCGGCCTCGTAAACATCAACCTTTAACGCCCCAATTTGCCAGTCCGCTCAGAATTGTTTTAGGAAATAAAGAGCAAAAGTCAGGTTTATATTTATGCGTTGTCCTAAAATTAACCCTACTCTAAAGTTAAAAGATTAAGAACAGTCGCTGCCCATTAAACGTTACATTTTATTGGCATTACTTTAACATCTTTTAGGTAAAATAGGCAAGTTGACTTTTTATGTTTCAGATTTAATCTAAACAAATATTTTTAAAAAGTGTCCAAACAAGTAATTTAAAGCACAAAACCTAAGCTCTTTGATTTCATATTCATATGTTATTTTCAACATTATTAATTTGACAATACTTACCAAACGCACATTTCCAAAGTTGTAACATAAGCTCAACTTATTAATAAACCAGAACAGATGATAATTATGTTTATATTCTAGATTATATACACCCAAACACGTTAGTTATATTGATAATAACTTTGTAACATCACCTGTAGGAAAATAGTGACATTTAAAATTTTCACAGTATTTTCATGAGATCATTGCAGTTTGCTTGACCGAAACAAGAGAACTTACAAGAAATTGTTAGCTGTTGGTGTGAACTTTTTCAATTTTCCATCCAATTTATACTGCAGGTGACCTGTGCAATGTAACTGAACTGGTGTATTGGCTTGAATATATTGGTGGATACGAAAAAAAATATATGTTTACAAAAAATCAGTTAATAAGAAACAATATGCAAACCGAACATGCAATCATTCCACAGAGAATGCGCCTAGATACAAAAAAACTTGCGCCTAGATATAGTCTAGTTAAACAAGGTGACATGGAGAGGTACAGTCTAATTTTATTGAAGATTGTACATTATTTGGATTTGTAAAGCTATATTAGTTGAAATGTTCATGACTTTATTTTCTACTGTATAAGTATATTTTAGTAATGCGAACTCAAATATGTTAAGTTATAGCTATCAATAATGCTGAACAATACTACAAATAGTAATACTATTTAGATAATTCTGTATTAATATTAAATTTACTTAAATTACTCCAATGTAATGGTTGGCCTAATTTTAGTCTTTGCAACTGTACAGTGTACATTGTGTATTGCACTATTACCCCCTTTACCTTTTAAATAAAATCAGGGTGGATCTAAGAATAAACACACATAGTTCAAATAGAATGAATAAAAAATGTTCCTAAATTATTAATTTTTAAATTCATTGAAATTGTTTCATCCATAAAATTTGTATGCACTATTTTATAAATATATAACTCCAAAATACAATTTGCAAAGCTTAGTACTATTGTATAGCAATTATTTCTAAATATCTTTAATTTAAATAATATATTTTATAATGCAAGACAGCTGTGTGAGATATATATTTATTTAATTAATGTAAACTGTGTAAACTGAAGTATGAAATAATTCATGTTTAAAGCAAGTCTCAGGCAGAAATTTACTGCCAGGACAATCCCTAACATGAATAGAAAATAATAAATTTCTGCCTTAAAAAAAAGCAGTAAAACAGTTCCTGCAAGCCGTTTTCTGATATTGTTCCATGCTTCAATTTTTTCATTTTAATTTGTATCTTAAGAGTAATATAATTATACGATATACAGTAGAGCCTCGATAATTCGAGGTGAACATGACCGGGACCACCTCGAACTGTTGAAAACTCGGACTATCAAAATTTATGTGGGAAAAAGAAATAATACGATGCTGAAAAAATACAGGCGTTAAAATATGAACTTTACTTGGGCCAGATATAGGAGCCCACTTCTGTCTTTGTTTCGTGAACCACATGTACAACGCCTCACTTGTTTTTTTCAAACTTCGACTTCTTTACAATTTTTCGGTGCTTCAGAGCATTTCTTTGAAGAAAACTGTTAAAATTTAATTCGGTTTCTTCGCCAACATCGTATTCAAGAGCAAGTTTTTTTATTGTTTCTCCTTTGTCGAGTCGTTTCAATGCTTCTAACCCTTCAAAAGCACAAATTTCCTTTTCTTTGTTACAGCACTCATTTTTAAAAGAGTTACGAATAAAAATACAATACAAAACGAAACGCAATACTCTACTATACTGTACCAACAATGACAAACATAAAACATCTCTTTCAACAAAGGTTTGATTGCATGAACAAACAAAAGCATGCACATTTGGTTAGTGACACAGATACAACTAAGTCCAATCGTTAGAGTCTGTTTTCTGGCACTTGAGCAGTAAATTCCCGCTTTTTGAGCCTCAGGCCTAAATATTCAGGCAGCCTTATACAAGATATGTAATGATAATATTCAACATTGTGATTTTGTTCAACTTCTGAGGAAGTAATCTGATTTGTTATGCATCTCTGGGTTACTGAAATGTTTGTGACGTTTAAACAAATATTTGTCCTAAACCCTACTTTCAAACCTTTTCCATTTATTGTGCAAAATTATTACTGAATACGATTCTGCTAATGAAATACCTTAAGTTTTGAAAAGGTCTCCCACGTGTCTTTACTTAAAAGTACTGAAGATGTTTCGGATTTTTAAAATTTTCAAAAAACAGTGTCTAAATTAGTTACACTTTGTGTAGCAGCAAGTACATTTAACTGGAATAGTGCTGCGTTTAAACATTGAACAAATTCGTTCAAATGTGTATAGCCGAGGGGGGCACTATTCCTAAGTAAAGTGTAACTTTCAAGATTTTTTAATTGAGGCAGCTAAATAAAAAAATGTTAAATGAACATTTAGAGTACCTATTTTATTCTACCAAACTCAATTAGGTGTGCAGAAAACTTTTTTTCATTTATGAAAAAATATCCTAAATAAATGTGTTGTTTTAAATGTATCTGTGTTTCAGAACACAAGAGTTCTGTTGACACTAGAGAACTAAAACAATGTTATACAAGTGATCAGTAAAATAAGGATTTGCATTCCGAATCCTAACCTGCTGGATATTTATATACACATTTAATTAATTAGACATACATAATAATTTCACCCATCGATATCATGCCAAATTCTTGACTTTTTCAGTATCAAAGGTCATGAAAAGTAGTTTTTTCAGAATAACTTGCAACAAAAGGCACACTTTTTACACATGCCCAACGGATTTAATGATAATACAGAAAGCACAAAAACATGTACAGAAAGACAAAGGGCAGCGAGCAGTTATAGTTTAAGGGTTACATTACATCTACCTAATCAAAAACACTGTTTGATAACTGATTATCTGTTTATTGAGAGACTGTATAAGCTGGGTTTACACTAGCGAAACTCCCTCGCAAAAGTCACTCGGGCAAAACTTACACTGTTCGGTTTAGCCTGAATTCGGAATAGGCGGATTATATGAATAATATCAACGTATTGGATTGTTAATGCGTAAATTAAGTGCGGGGACATTTGCTAGTGTCTGTTCTATACAGCGTTGATCAGCTCAGAGGGGTTGTACGTTCAAACAACTCATATCACACGTAGACGCGGCAAATGCTCTTGACCTCGCCTTAGTGTAGGTTTTTGCACCATCCGTTGCATTATGATTTCGTTTTCTTCTAAAAACGGAAGAGAAGGGATAGGTTGTTCGAACTCTCCATTTTGTCATCCCGCAGTCTGTCCAATAGTATCGCATTGTCTTAAAAAGATTGAGAAACAAATTCCTTCGAGATAACAAAAAATGGATGAACGCAACTGACAGGTGGCAATAACACTACTAGTCCTTCTTTCTGACAAACTAGGTATCCATTTCACCAGATGCTTGTTGCAGTAGCTTCCTTCCTGGAAAACGAAAAGGAAACAAAACCAGCTTTCATTCCAATTTAATTTCAGGCGTTTTCTTCGAGCTTAGGCTCTATCTATGTTATCTATCTTTATTTAACTTATTTGTATAACATTAAATATAAGTGTTTTAACAAACGTCCTTTTAATTTCTCCTGTTTTTATGTTTAAAAAAAATCGGTATTTTTTCTGTACTCTGTTCGAAATATGCGGCTTTTCGGAATTGCAGGGTTTGGAATAACGGGACTCTACTACAGTTATGTTTTTTTTTTTTTTTTTTTTGCCTTCAAACTATAAAAACCAATTACTGCCAGTAAATATGAATGTGGTTTTCATTACAAAATAAGAATAGGCCTGAATCCACAACTATTCTTCTTAAGAGGGTGATCCTATCCTTATGCACGTCAGCCACATAAATGATGTTAAAAGGTCTGCAAGTTCAGTGAATCTCTTGACAAGGTCACCTGTTCGAGCTTTCACACTCTTAGATTAGGTGTTTTGCTGTTTCTTCCAGCAGGCCACATTTCCTACATTTGGAATTCACGTTGAAATTTTCCAAGGTGGCCATGTCCTGTAATTAGAGCAACCAATTTCTTTACATTGCACCTCAAGCTTGGGATGCTCCTCCACCTCAGTCTTCCCCAATCATAGACAGCTGTTGTCTTGGGAATGTGCTACAGAACAGTTCAGGTCCTGTAAATTCAGTTGCTGATGCCTTTTTCGCCAGCTTATTTACACATTCATTTCCACCCTAGTACCTAGTACCTGCCATCTGTATTGTGGATTTGACGACCTGTACTAGTTTCGACCTGAACTCATAAAAGTTCAGAGCTTTCAAATTTGCCTGACTTTCTGAGTGTATACAGATTTCTTTATTCATGCGTCCTTCTTACCACAACTCACCTTGGTAACAAAGCCTAAGTTTACCAATGAACTGTACTCCACTCTTTGTACGAATTCAAATTTACATCTTATTTATTTGTTATACATGTAAGACTCGTATTTAAAGAGAAGATTCGCACCTTGCCCCAACCGAATTATTTACTAACTGCTCAGTACTGCGGGAAAAATGTGTATGAATATTTTTCTGGAAAATCGTTTAATCTACAATGTTTTAATAATCTAAATTGTCCGATCAACAGAAGGTTATTCTTGAAAACCCACTTTTCGTTACCTTCAGCAACTGTAATATCGATGGAGATATTTTGTACGTTACTTATTATGACAAAGTAAAGCCAGCTAGGTTAGAATTCCGAAGATCCTGTTGTTATTTTTTTAAAGGTACTAATAATATGCAGTTTGACAAATACTTTTCAGTTTATATACTCCATGTGCTATAGAGTTACTATACTCTATATTTGTCTTTCATGAAATACATTTTATTTATATGTATTACTCGTATCTTAACCTGGTTAATCTATAAGTGCCAATTTACTTATAACAAAACAATATTTTTAATTGCATTCTAACAACAAGTAAAATCCAAAGTAAACACCAAAGCTGTTTTTAATTATTTGTATAATACATGACTGTAAAATAATTTAAATGGAAAACATAATTGAATATAATTTTTTTAATGTTAATGACATTAATTGTTTAATAGTATTTTACTGTTGTTAGTAATAGCATTTGTTATTGTTATATTTGAATTTTACAAGTGTGATTGAAGGATGAATGGTGTGTCTAGAACATTGGTAGCTTACATTGACTAGCCTTATACAGTGTTAAGCGATCCACTTCCTCCTATCTTCAGTAAATTTAGCCTTAACATAATTATCATAATTACTGAATTTCTTTATTATGGACAAAATTCTTTCCCATATTATTTCTGAAAAACAGTGACGGTGTACTGCCTTTTGTGTTTTATCATATTTTTTAACAATATATAATGTGGTGCGGAAAATAAAAAAGGAACATTTATCAGATTTTTCAAAAATTGAATTATTAAGGTTAATTTACACAGGTACCAGTGCCATGACAGTTCAGTATCAGTACTATCCATGTTTCTTCTTTCCGTGCTGTGTCAGTTAGGTTTTTGGTATCAGAAGGCCTACATTTGTAAATAAACAGAATTTCAAACTTTTATAATTCTATTAAAATACAAATAATTTAGACCCAGCTAGTTAGTGATAATTTAAAATATAGTTTTATTTTTAAGAACGAAGTAAATAAAAAGAAATATACACACTTTCAACGATTTTAACCTCAAATTCGATCATATTAGATAGTTCCTTATTTCCAGATATATTAGATATCATTTCCTCTCTTATTTTGCTCCAGATTTCATTTTTTAATAAAATATCTGTATATTTAAGACTAGAAAGACTGTATAAAATTGGATGTTTCGTGACACATGCAATGAGTTGTTCATCGTTCATTGTAAGCAAACAAAAAATCACGTCCGTGAAATTCTAAAAATATCATTGGGAATTGACGTTAAAAGCACGGAAAGGATCCTGAATCAACACTGATACGGGCACGGGCTGGGAGTGTGAAAACCTCTCTATTCAAATCCAAAAAACAATATTGTTTTTCACTGATACGGAAACACAGATCCAATACCCAGTACTAACTCACCACGGACCTGTGTAAATGGACCTTTATTGTACTCGTATAGAGATAATATTTTGCTATCTAAATCATTAAAATAGCTTTAAATCTGAATTGTAACAATCTGATTGTGAACTACAGAAAACAGTAGTTTTGAAAAAACAAAATTAAAGTTAGCTACACACAAGAAACCTTTATTTCACACATATACAGCCTTCTAGATAGTGTAGTAAAATGATGAATTATAGTTTACTTTATTCTTGTTCAATTTAAGATTGTTTACATTTTATATTTAAACCGTGAAATAATGAAAAGGGATAATTTTGCTTGTCTTTGTTTATAATAGAAAAGGTGGGAAATGTTTATTTTTGGTGAAGACAATGTACTATTTCATGTCAAAACTAATTGTACTTCGCTAAAATACCGCTAGAATGCAGGAATAGCCAATTTCTGATGCTGTTTCTTCTATTAGAAAAAGGTACCAAATGTTGCATCCATGATATATTCCAAAATAACATCTGGCCCCTTCTCCAAACAATGGCAGACCTTCAAAAAAACTTTTTAGCTTATTTTTCAAGATGGGAAGAAGTTGATTAATAGAAATAATAAAAAGCTAAAAATGGCCAAAACTGATCCTGATTTTTTTTTTCTACTCTAAAATGTGGGTTAACGACAAATGGTTCCTTTTCATTTTCCACTTCACATGTTATTTCCCTCTTTTGTTCATTTTATTTTTATATTGAATTGACTCTGACCTGGCAATGTTAATTTTAGAAAATGTCATAACTAATTTTTATCCTTTTCCAAACGACTAAGATGATTTTAGTCTTTCAAAGATGACAACTAAAAGAAGTACATCATAGAAAAATGCCCAAGTATGTAATGTACATATATAAAAAAAAGTGTAATTCAAAGTCTTTTCAGGTTTAAAAATTAGACAGGCGTTATTTTTATCTCCCAAAACATTCTTACTTTTCCTGGCCATAATAATTTAATGAATATAATCCCATGTATTAATTGAAATTACTAAAAGCAGATTGTTTTATTGTTAAATCCATTAGTTGCTGGAGATAAAGACATAATAATTCCGCCCAACATATTTATTTAATGTTTTTTTTTTTTTTTTCAATGACATACTGTATTTACATGTGACCAAACATGCTTAACATATTCTACTATAGTTTGCTTTCCTAAACAAAAACCACAAATAATTCAAGTCTACAAGGCTGTAGCTGGAAGCACAGCGAGTCAGTAAATATCAGATTAATCTGTGTATTTCAATATTCAAAACAAAAGTTTAGCAATTCCTTTTTACTAGTACATGTGTTTTTTTATTTTTTATCTTAAGGCCACCACTATTAGATTTAATTAGCAATGAAAAGTTACATAGTAATGAAAAGAGGAAGTTTCAAAGTTTTTAACACAGGTTATAAATGTTCCATGTGTACCTCCTTTGAACATCTAAGCGGTTGCCAAACTAGTACCAAGCGCGAAGAAGCGCGTCTTGTGTTACTGAGTTCACCGCAGCAGTGATACAGTTCCGCCAGAGTTGTTGGTAGAGGTGGGAAGTAAACAGCCTCCTTTACATTGCCCCACAAGAAAAAGTCATATGGCAGGAGATCTCGTTGGCCAGAAGTGTAGAGCCAGGTCTTGATTTCCCATGCGATCTATCCATCGCCGAGGAAGGGAATGATTTAAAAATCCTCAGACATGATGGTGCCAATGGGGTGGAGCTTCATCCTGTTGGAAAATGAAGTCTTGTGAATCTTCAGTAAGTTGAGGAAAACCGTGCTTCAGCAAAAAAAAAAATGGTCCATAAACTTTGCCGATTCTCTTTCATGTTGCAATGTTGGACAGGAATTTTGCAGACCCCGTATGCGAACATTGTGTCTATTCACTTTTTCACTAAGATGGAACTTAGCTCCATTGCTAAAAATTAAGCGCGATAGAAAAACACATCCTCCATATCACCATAAAATTCAATCCAATTTTCTTTGTCATTGGTATATTCTTTGCCGGTAGGGCTTGTACAGCAAATGCCATATCAGAACTCGCCATACAGTTGGTTAAGGTATTCGTAGCTCTAATGGTTGACTTACTTTATTTGGGCTAGAAAAAAACTGTCTTCTAATCGTCCGACACATGTGATCGGCCCGGGCTTTTTCCTTTGCAGAGACATCCAGTTTGTTGAAATTGCTTAAACCAACTGATGGTGGTTCAATGTCAAATCTGAGATGAAATGCCCGCTGCACTGTAACTGCATACTCATTTCTTGCAAACTCGAGAATGCAGTACCTTAAACCTTATGCTGCATTGTAGCCATCTTCCTTGCAACCGACAGCGACATAAAATGGCTGCCTATTGGCGCAAGTACCCCAGCTGCCGTTTACGGACCAAGCGGTGGTAAACAAAACTTTGAAACAACCTCTTTCCTTCGGTATGTAGACTGTTCATATTTAATTTATATTTTGTAAAATGCAAATTAATTAAATTTGTTCCATCTTTTTTGGGTTTCTGTAAATGTCCATTTTAACATTACAATATTTTCCAATTTACATTCATTGAATGTATTTTCATTATTCCCGCTGACCATTGCTTGATGAATTCCTTGTAAAATTAATTTTAAATACATTACATTATTGAGGTATTTTTCCATAGTGGCAATATACAATTTCGGTCAACTTCCTTGCTTCTATTAAACATTAATTATTATAATGTACACATTTACATTGTAGTTACACTATGTACTCTGAAAAACCCCTTCCTTCATTCCTTTCCTAAGTATGTAAAAATATATATGAAAACATTCCCTTAAATAATATTAAAAAGACAATACTATATTTAGTGTTTTAAAGAGTGCCTTTACATCTTCCAAGAGGTTTCAAATTCTTTCTGAAACCTGCATTTTTAAATTATATACATTTATACTAAAATATATTCATCATAAAACTTTTGAGTGAATGCAAGTTTGCAAAGGATTGTTATTTAATTTGTTAATGTATTGTAATGTATTTTTTATAATAATATTTGTATTCTATAAATATATAAAAACAATATGAACTGTAAATAAAGTTAATGGTTTGTAAATGAGTGTATATTAATAATGTGTTTATTCTTTATAACAAGTTTTATTTCTTTAACCTGGTCTTCTTCTCCTGGTGATCGGTAACACAAATAATGATTCTGCTTTCTTTTGAAAACAAAATTAATTGTCGAAAGTTATACTAATTTGTTCCTATATTGCTGTTCTTTATAGTTTTGTCATGAATGTTTAGCTCTACATCTACACTTGTGGCAAAGCAAATGCAAACAGATGTATACTCACCCTGATTAATAATAACATAATAATTAATTCTTAATGTGATTTAAGACTTGATAACTTTGATAAAACATTAATTATTCTATTATATATATATATATATATATACAGGGTGTATCAGGAAGAAACGGAAAGAATTGCAGGACATGTTCTACTGGTGAAAATAATGAAAAAAGTTCCTATAAACATAGGTCCGAAAACGCTTTGTTTTCCAGATATCCGCCATTTTGTTTTTTGTACAAAATAATTCATATCTAGAGAACGGTTTGACTGATTGAGTTCAAACTTGGTATGACGTTTAACCTGACAATGATATACCTCAAGAAAAATAAACGATTAAATCCAATCATGCGTTTCAAAATGGCGGCTGT
>JAGFPH010001279.1:175388-204511 GCA_018207615.1 Philaenus spumarius
TGTGACTTTTTTCTGTGGGGCTTTTTGAAGGAGAAGGTTTATTGTCATAACATTGCGACAGACGATGAACTAATGAGGTTGATCGAAGAGGAACTGTTGTTGATACCTCGAGAGTTGTTCAGCAAAGCGTATGACTGTTTTCTATTTCGTTGTCATCAGTGCATTGCGATCGATGGACATCAGTTTGAATAAGGTTTATGGATCAAATAGATTTAATTTATTTATGAGTTACTTATATCTTTAATTCCCTAACGTTGTTTAGTGCTTAGTAACATCATTAAAATTCAATAATTATGTTGTAACACTTAAGCAAATAAAACTATTTTAACGAAAAGGTACTATTTCTTTGATATCCCGCCATTTTGTCCTAATGTGTCAGAATTAACTGATACTCAGGTGTAATTCTTTTACATATGTGTATGTTAGGACTGTTGAGTTTCAGGTTTGTAGAGTGTTCGGTGCATCTAATATATTAATTCAAAAATAGGGACCTCTTCGTGGGACACCCGATATATATTTTTAATTATAAAATAAAGTTTCCGTGGAATGATTTATTTTGGGCTATACTGTAGTAGGTTTGTAGTATGTGTACCATAATTTTGTTAAGTTTAAGAGTGTTTTATTGATAGAAATGAGAAATATAAGCAAATAAAAGGGAGAAACCCATGAATACTTTTATTAGAATATAAAATAAATAAAGTAAACCTACCAGCTATCTGTTAATCTCATTGCTATCTTTTTGCCAAAGCTGACTAGATTCTATTTCTTTGGAAACAACTATAAACAATTCTTTCTCTTTGCTTTGCAAATGTTCTCTCAGATAAGACATCATTTCTTCGTCCTAGAAAACATACAAATCACATTGTACGGGTCATTGAAATAGGTGATTTAAAAATAACTATAAATTAAACATTATTTTTCTCAAATTTATTGATATAAAAAATGAAGCTTTTTATAACATTCAAACGATGATGTCCGTTTTAAAATAATCAAAGTATTCATCAAGATGCCATCGGTAACTGAGCATAATATCTTAAAGTATTTACGCCACCTTCAAAATGTTTGTTTGAGAACGTCGATTATCCTCGGTAATTCCTGGAAAAACCCTACTCTTTAGTGCGTAGCCCCCCGTCCCCCAAGAAGTCTAAGCCGAACGAGGGAACTACACCCCCATATATATCCTACATGTTTTTGCGTGTGCTGACGGACAACCTCTGGAAGATTAAGATTTATGACAAAATAAACACGGAAAACACAAAACTGCCATTTTGATAAAAAGCTTTCACTAAAGAACACAGCATTAACTGGTCAATCCCCCCCCCCCAAATGCTTGGATGTGTACACCACTACTGTTACCTTGCTGTTTTCTCAATTCCCTCTTCCACCCCATTGTTAAAAATCACATTTTTCACAATCCCACTCTGTATAAATTTATAGATATACATAACGAGTAAATTGCATGGAAACCAATTTTAACTCCGATTTTTAGTGGTTGTTCCAATCACTAGGTTCCAACCTGCGCAACTTAGTTGGAGATTCCAAACTTGGACAACTATGCTAAAAAGTGCACCACACCTTGCCCCGAATTGTGTTAAATAAATCGGCAGTACAGAATGAATGTTATTGTTATATTTTCTAGTAAACATTTTAACTTAGGGGATACACAATGGTTTAGACTGCATTTGAAATAGTCAATGTATATATATATTTAGATCATCTTTACACTCTAAAGTTACTGTGAAATTACCAAAAATATAATTAAAAAACACAAAATTTTAAGTGTTTTCATTGGAAAATTTTCAATAATTAAGAATACAAATAAATAGTAACTAATTTTATGAGGCAAATCTATTTCAAAGTCACTAGTCGGCAATTGTATATCTAAGAACAAAACTCACATTTCCTATAAGATGAGGCTCTTCTAGCTTGCTATCTAGATTGTACCAAATACCAGATACTTGACGAATTGCTATCCAGTGCCTTCTTCGCAAGGGTAATAATACAAAACCAAGTTTGTAGTCACTTGGTACATTCAGGATGAAACCGCATATATTGTCCAGTCTTAAACACATTGGGTCCCTGTAAAAAAATTGTTTTATAAAACCTTGAATTGATAAAATATTACAGTGAAATCAATAAAAACTTGGTCAAAGATGTAAAAAAGGCATCTTCTGTATTATCAAATGAAAAACTAAAGTCAAAATAAAATACAAAATGATACATAGGCATACATGTTCTAAGATAAAAAAATTATTCCTTGAAGAAGTCCATAAGTGCTTTCTGTTTATCGGAACTCGCTCGCTTGTGCATCGTATCTATTTTTACATGACTGGTTTTAACTGGTTTACACTGCACATTGCCATAACACAGCGAGTTTGAGTTTTATTGAACAACGTGACATTTAGTGAAAAATCATTAACAAAATTGTATTGGTGATTAGCAAAGCATTGAAATTACTTCATTGTACAGTATTTAACACGCGGAGCAGCTATATTTTTTGCTCTTTCGGCAGAACTGTTTACCCAACGTCGCTGATTTTCTAGGAATTCTCCTACCTCCCCTCCCCAGTTTAAATAGTATATTCGACAGTTACAGTTTTATTGTTGATTTTGTTATTATAGTAGATTCGGCGTGGCACCGCCTTTGCATGTGCTTGTGTTACTGAAATTAGTGTTGCTATTGCTGTTTAATTTTTTTATCTTATGGTTAGTTTTTTTTTAAATATGAGGCTTGATAAAAGAATTGTTGAAATTTTAAAGCAATAAAGTTATGAAGAAAGTAAAACTGAAGCTACATCATGTCAAGTAATTGTTAAATATGATTCTGACTATAGTGATATTGGCAATGGTGATCTGGGCAAAAACGTTGAACAAGCAAAAGATTATCAGCGGGGTGATGAAGATGTTGATGTAATTTTATGTAAACATCACAAAACTATAACAAAACATAATACAAAATAAAGTTGGCAGCACAGAGCTAACTTAACTTGTGATCAAGTTACAAAATGACCGATTGTGAAGCGGTGTTAATAATGATTAAAAACTGTGCTTTTTATTTACCGGAACCCTTTTTGACGAAACCGTATGTGACTAATATAAGTACCGTACAGTAGATTTGCCGCTATATATTTCACTTTGTGCGTTACTTTAACGTATGAGTCTATCGCAAACCAACCCGGAACTTGGTTAGTCGAGGCTCGGACCACCGTTGCTGCTCTACTATATATAGGAGTATTTTTGAAGCATTATATAAATTAAATATAAACTTAAAATAATTCAAATACATTATTTTTTACATCATAAACAATAAAATGGTGCAGTTTAAAATTGTATAACATATAAAACAAGTAATAGATTTTAAAAAATAATATTGTCAGACATACATAAAAGACTATTAAAACAGTTACATATCCTCAAAAGAATAAGCCTAACATGAAAGAGCCAAATGCATATGATAGCATACGTGTGTTTACATGAATACTGTATTGTAGGCGTGCTTATACATAAGAAACTGAAACAAAGAGAATACGTTCTACATAGGAATTTGATAAGCACGGACGCAAAGTCAAGAGCAAATAATTAAGAAGAAAAATTACCTTAGACAAATTGATTATTTATTTATATTTCAGAAGAATTTTTCTACAATTTTATTAATTTCTTGCTTTCTGTATTTAGTTACCCCCAACACTACATATAGTAAAACTTTGATTATATTACACCATTTATAAATTTCTGCAGAAACCATTAAAAATAATTGTAAAACACCATATGACATTGAAATTTAATTTGGCTTGTTTTGAATAATTTCTGTTAGTAATAAAATTAAACTAAAGTACAGTAAGACCTCGATAATCTGGCACTCTATAATCCGGCAGACTCGATAGCTCGGCATCAATCATCTTGAAAATTTGCACTCATTTAAAAATAGCAGTTTTTGTAATTATTGAGCGATTTAAGCCCGGTCTATACTGTCTGTTGGCTCCGCATCCGTTAAAAACAGTGTGTAAAAATCTACTGCTCAATAAATTTGTCCAAAACAAACATTTCAATCAAAATTTCAAAAATCGAACCGATTCAAAACAATGTGCTCTCGTCGTCCTTTAAAAACGTTCCCGGTTAAAGGGACAGTTTAACACTTTCGTTGCTGACAGTGTTTTGTTGAATGTATTCCACTTAATGAAGATTATTTGAACAAATTGAAGTCTTTGGAAAAAGATACATTGACGTTCTTATAAATAGTTGTTCGATTTAAAACCATTTTCAGGGTATCTAGTTCCCAGAAATAAAAATCAGTGACTTTTACGGTAAAAATTTAAAAAATCGAGTTTCTATATACAAAGTCTTTATTCTGTAAAACTTAAAATCACTTATGACTTATGTCTACTTCTCTTAGTAATAAACCCAACTAGTGATACACGAATGCATAATGTTTTAGTCGATTGTTCAAACATCTCGAGCATCAAACAATCGCGCATCACTACGCCGCAACTTGTCTGCTCTGCTGTTCACTACTACGCCCATACTATCCCTTACTGAACGCTGTTCCTGTTTATATTCATGTTTCGGCAAAAAAGACATTGAAACAACATAAAACACATAATACTCCGCTTCATATATGCTCAAAATTATTTTAAAGGCTAGATATGTATTATGAAAAACTTATCAGGTTATTATAGAAAAAATATTTCATCATCTTGAAGCCTGGAGCTATGATTGCAATTATAACATCAGCGTGTCACTCGCACGATAGCATGCGGAACCTATTTTTTTAATATGTGTTACAATCCAGCGCTCAGAGAGCTTATATTATAAATATTTTATGTACAAAATGATTTTGTTTTAAAATGTATTAGTTAGCGGCAATCTCTCTACGCAGTTAATTTTACGTAGTTTCAACGTGTAATTTACAAGTTCATACACAGTACATATATAGTTTATAGTTTATTTATAGTTTATTCCTTGTCTAAACCATTTTAAAGGAAGACCTCGATAATCGGGCATATTCGATAATCCGGCATCTCTGGATCCCCGAGCGTGCCAGATTATCGAGGTCTTACTGTATATATATAAGTTTAAAAAAGACATTGAGTGCAATTGGCCCCACTCACCGCTACCTACCGGTAGGTATTGCTGCGGCCGAACGCCACTAACCGAACTTCGGTAGATGACGTCCCATTTCAGGTGCCCTATCAAATGTCATTTTTTCCACCGTAATAAATTAGCGATACATCATCTACCACAACGGTACAATTATGGCGGCAAAAGTCATAACTTACTAATTTGACGGTTCAGTTACCGCTACAATCTACCAGTGCATACAGTCGCACAGTTGTTGGTAGAATACACCACTCTGACGTCAACTACCTAGGTGGATCTAACCAGTGAGGCCGAATGCAGTCATTGCCTTAATCTTATTGACTAAAAGATAACCTTAACACTACTGAATTCATTGGAGGTCCGTTAAACTGCAAAAAATAAAGAAATGGTTTATAATTAAATTAAAATTAGTCCCATCCGGCATAGGAAGTCTGGGTATGAAATCATATAATTTTTAATGACAAATGTATGATGCAGTATACAATTTGGTTAACCTTAGTACATACATTTTATCATGAAATTGCAGTAAATGTTCTATTAGGCCTACACCAATGTTGTTATGTAGGTGGCTGTGACCATTCTTCTAATTATTGCACTAAGTTTTTCTTCAATCGTCACAACAGTTTCCTTTCTTTTTTCAGTAATTTTAAACCCACTGACACTAGTTCAAACATAATGTCTTAAAATAAGTAAATCAAAAAAGAAATGCATGTTACTATGCCACCACTACAACAAAAATACATCCCTATATACTCTCAATAACTGAAGTGAGATCAGTGACTTGCGTAAACAAAGGCCTGCACCTGCACAGGAGAAAGCACGTGAGTGTTTCTCAGTAATATTCCTGCACCTCATAATTCTCAATAAAGTAGTCGTGTTCTACTTTCTTGAACAAAAGTATTGATTTACCAGAGGGCCGGATATCGGAGATATCAGATATCGCAGGGTAGGATATGACAAGTTTTACTTAAATTAATTCTAAAAATATATAAGTAAAGCACTAACTTTCTTTTATCAAACCAAATAGCTTCAAAACCCTTGACTTGTAGAGCTGCCATTATAACATTGACATCATAGTTTCCAAGACCAAGAAGTGACCTATGAGGGTTGATCCAAACATCTGGTGATAGTGATTGACATATGCTGTCGAGTTCGGTCTTGATGAAAGCATCTTTCTCTTGGAATAAGTTATTCAAAGCATGAAGTGCACAAAGTTCCTTGACCTAAACACAACTCATTAATTATTATAAACTTCTCATATAGTCATATATTGTTAGGCTTATCCACACACAATATAAATTGAGTTTAATAATAACTATTAAGTTTGTGTTAGTAGAGTTTTGAAAATATAATTTCGGATTGATTGGATAACACAAATGTTGCATAAAAGGTGAAAACACTAGGCTACTAATGAAAATAATGTGGTCCAAATGTGGTTTGAACCCAGCACTACCCTTATCAGGTAGGCCTAAATAATATTTCTTGTCTTGTGTAAGTGCAAATGATTTCTTATTGTATTAGTTTGAACATATTGTAGCCTTTAGATATTGTAAACAACCGTATATTGTTCAGTTGAATTTCTTATTTACACTTTATGAATATTTTTCCATAGAATAGAGAAACAACAATGTTGAAATATCTGCTTAATCTTAAAAACTGAAGAATGGTTGTTGCAGAAATATTCATGTCTTGGAAAGGTAAAAATAACCCAAGGCTTGTAGTGCTGATGAAGTCTTGAATAAATTATTTTTTTCTTGGAGAAACTATTCTTAGATAAATAAACAGTTAAAGATTGCACACAGAAAAGTAAATTTATTAAAGTAACCTATTATTATTATTATTATTAAATTGTATTATGAACACAGTTAAGGGTCTGCTCCGGTAAAAAGTAAGCGACTGGAAACTCCAGCACTTCACTTTATAACTGTATCTAAACAGTGCAATTTCTTGCAGCTAAACGCTTTGACATTGCCTCATTTAAAACCATTTTATAAATCGATCTTTTGTAATTGAGTGCTGAAAAAAAACTGAATATTCTTTATAAATTGTTGATCCGGCATGCGAAATTATAAATTGTTTACTGTGCAACGAAAATAGTTCAAACTTGATACTTAGAAAATATCAATTACTTGACAAATGAACGGGATTTAAAAAAATGTGAAACGCAAAACGGATGTCTATTGTGACTGTGGTTAAAATGAGACCTTGCAAACAATTTTATGATAAAAAATAAACAAAATAAATGGTTTTAAATAAATTGCTCTTATATGGGATAAAAATCCAAAAGCCACTAAAAGCAGACACTTAATTTAAATGCATAATGCAACTACAGACCAGTCAATAAAGATTTTCTATGCTAAAAAATTTAACAGTCTACAAATTTAATAGTTTGTAGATGACATACCACCTTTGGAAACAATGATTTTTTTATTGTAGAATCATTGAAACAATGAAAACTGTGAAAAATTTGATCTTTTTTGTCTTTTTTTTTGCTTATATTTTGTAAATCATTGAATGAAATGCTATCGCCTACTTTCAATGGAAAAGTTGTAGTAATTTTTAAAACCTTCAATATGAGACTTTGTAAGGCTCATGTATTTTTAAACTGAAAAAATAATTAAAAAAACAGAAAATTACATTTTTTCAAAATTTACAATTTTGACACGTTTTAAAAGTTAGAGCTTTGGAATTGTGTAAAATGACAACTAATGGCATGCAATTTAACCACGTACGAGGTGGGCTCTGTCGGATATATTGATTTTGCATAATAACTGATTAAACAATTTAGAGAGTTATCTTGAAAAATGCATATAAATGAATTGTTACATCCCATTTAAATTTTTCAAACGGATTCTGAAAGTAGAGATCATGAGCTTCAAAACGTATATATCACACTTCCTTTTAAATGTTGAGAAGTTAGTTAAAAGTGGTCCCGAACACGACCCTAAACATGCAAGTCATGGGCGGAGTCAAGTAGAATAGAGTTGGTGGGGGAACTTCTATGCTGCTGGCTAGTTTACTGGCTAAGTTTTAGCAGCGAAGAAGTTCCCCACCAACTCCGACAGATTGCTCGCACGTTTAGGGTCGTATTCGGTACCATTTGTAACCAACTTCTCACAATTTATGAAAATCTGAAATATAAGTTTTGAAGCTCATGATATCTACGTTCAGAATTCGTTTCAAAAATTTAAATTGTCTGTAACAATTCATTATATGTATATATTTTTTAAAATAACGCTCCAAATTGTTTAAACAGTTATTATGCAAAATTAAATGAGGAAATATATCCGACTGGGCCTACCTTGTGTATGGTTCATCTCCATACCATTAACTGTCATTTTACACAATTTCAAAGCTTTAACTTTTAAAATGACAAAATTATACATTTAGCAAAAATGCAATTTTCCAAGGGTTTTCCAATTTTCTCAGTCAAAAATGCACCGATCAAGACTTACAAAGTATCATTTTAATGGTTTTTAATTTACAACTTTTCCATTGAAAGTATAGCGTTTCATCCAATGGTTGACAAAATATAAAAGAAAAACCACAAAAAGTAAAAATTTGTATGGCTTTTAGTGTTTCAATAATTGCACAATAAAAAATCATTTTTTCAGAAGGTAGTATTTTCATATTCCTTATGCGCAATCGGTTTAGCTGTGAATTTTTTGAGCAAAAACTGCCTTTTTTTGCTCTAAAGACTGGTCTAAAATATTTGTAATAATAGGCCTAAATTCAAACATTTTTACACAAAGAAAATAAATAATAAAACTAAAATAAATGTAAATAAGTTAAATAAGTCCTATTTAAAATTATGTAGAAACCATTTCTGTGTAATTTATAAAATATTACCTGAGGAAATTTATAACATGTATAACATAGAAGTAAGCTTAACAGTACCGTAACTCACAAGCCTAGGCCTACCTGCTTCTCATGGTATATGCCATTCTTCATTCCATTCATCTCCACTCCAATTTTATTTTCAGTACATTTACAGCAGCAGTCATAACTTTTCAAAGTGTTTAATGCCTGCATCTAAAAGTAAATCATATTTTATACTAGGCCTACATATACCTACAGACAGAAGCACTCACAATTATATGGGCCCATATCAAAAGAAATGTAAATTAAACGGATGTTTGTAAATGTTGTATAGTGTGTGAAGTATAAGATATAACAGGATAGCTAGTCTTAATCCTTCCCTTTCTAAATGAACTGTATAAATAATTTGTTTTTAATGAATAGTTTCAAACATTTTATGATTTTAATTACCGTTTAAGAATTTTAAGTGAATAGTGTGTTTATTGGTAAAGAATTTTCCACCAATGGAACAATTAAAATTACCCTTGAGACTTAGGGCGAATCCACTCTGCATTGAACAAAACAGTCAGTTTGAAACTGACTCAGGCTGTTTGACGCAAACCAATGGGACGGAATTAGCAAGGTAGTTGCGGAAACACGTCCACACTGGCACCGTCAAACATTTTGTTTGCCTCAGTCATACCCAGTCACGCCTGGTGTTGTTTGAAGAACCCTGGTTTGAAGCAAACACTTTATTATTGAAAGTATGTAAAAATCTTCCTTCTTCTATTCTAGCCCGTATTTAATAGTATTTTATATATACTTTTATTATTTATTATTTGTTTTACAAAGGAGAAACTAATGTTTAACCACAACAAAAATTAATGTTGAATCATTCATGACAAATAATATTTTTTATTAATTAAAAAATGTGGTAATACAATATTCACAGTAATCTATACACATTTTCAGTATTTAACTGCATGTACATTTTGTTGATACATTGTAACATAGGCCTAGGTGCATTATAATTATTATGTGGTTCTTTATTATAATGTTACACTAGTTTTATTTTTCTAGATGGAGTGCACTTCTACTATTATGTTAACAAAATACTTTAGACTCTTTTAAAAAGGGATAGACATATCTAAAAGCAAATGCCTGGGAACTTAGAGTGGGCTGTGAGTTCGGAATGTTTCAGTCAAACTGAAACATTTTGTTTCGCTTTGCTTCAATCATATTATCCGGCGCAGTGTGGTTTCAGCCTTAGGGAATGAAATTATTGGGTGAGAAAAACACACTGAAAGTGAACTAAAGTGAGGAAAACCTAACCTGACCAGTAAATATAAGTGTAATTACTCTGGGGCCACTAAGCCACTGTGGGTGTGGAGAAAACATTTGTAGGAAAAACAACAATAGTAAAGTTAGATAACATTTACTCTTGATAAAGGGAACAATATAATAAATGTCTGCGTTTGCAGGCTATATTCACACTAGAGCTTTGATTCATTTGCCAGTTATGCCTAGCTGTTGTTATCACCTGTTACACTACCTGACTAGACTACATCTTTACATTATACCTACAAAACTTCACCAGCTTGATCATAAAGTTGAACCAACAATAAATTACTAGTATAAAGACATTTTTATTTCAACCTACGTCATCGTTGAGCCAGTTTTATAAAACAAAAATTAATAAATATACCAGAAGACAGTACAGAATCAGATGTACACAAAACAAATAAATAATAATACGTAAATTCACGTTTACTTTTATCAACAAAGCACAGATCAGATCAATTGTTATTATCTTTGGAGAAGGACACATTACACGTTCAACAGTTGGTAAAATTTGGAATTCAGAACATGATCCAGGACAATTATTGTAATACTATGTATGTAACTTATGTGTTAAAGAGAGTCAAGAGTACAATTTATTTTATTATATCAATTTCATATGCACACCGGAGACGATTACAATATAAAATATTGTGATTCATATAGTCCTGTTTATAAGTATAAAAGGGAAAAAGCCACAGCCACATTATACGTATTAATTATTTATATTGTTTGAACGAAATCAAATACATGTAACTTATATCCTTGATTATACATATAATGAAGGTCTCCATAATCAAAGCTTATACCCTATATTAAATATGAGCACTCTTGAAGTTTTCAGTAGGCAGCCCTGTAAATTTACATTGAAATCTTTTGAATAGATTTTTTTAGGAGTTAAAATGATTATAAATCACTATACAATAGCACAAAACTCACTCCAAATGTCTTGGCAAAATTATTTAATTTACGCCTATGTAACAGCGTCTGTCTTTCAGAACAATAATTAATTATATTGTTTCCATTTCCTTAGCAACGTAAAACATTATTTAGTTGCTATTGCTACTACTTGTCAAAAGTAAGCGGTGTTGTATAGGTACGAGTTCAAATTTTAATGTTGTTAGGTAAACGCAGTGTTTGTTATTTAACACTCTGTAAATTCAAGTTTATTTTATAAGTGATTAAGGTTGGATTGGTATTTTTTGTAAGTATAGTATCGATATATTGAATGCTTTGTAGGCTATGGTAATTAAATTGTTATTATTTAACAGTGTTTGTCACAGAATTGCTAAAAGGCCCAAGTTCCTTATATGTTTTAATATTATTGCTAGTAGGCCTAGTTTGTGTTATATTATTTGTTATGTTTTAAAACTATAAAATCATTTTATACATTTTTTAGGTTAAATAAATTTACTATAAGTTACGACCCTACTCCAACAGAAATGCAAGAATAACAAAAATTGTTTAATTGCTTCCCATTTTTTATTTAAAGATAAAACAACAGGCTTTCGCTTGATTTCCACTCATATTGACACTTTCATTCACAAAGTTTAACACTGACAAAGACTAAAAACTAAATGCAGTAACAGGGGGAGAAACAACTCGTGGAAAAGGATGGTGAGGCCTAAGTAGGATGCCGAGAGGAGGGGAGTGTAAACAGTCCGCTTCTTCATTCACTTGGTACTACCCGTCCACTAAAGGTCACCATACTATTGCGTGCGCTGGGTAAGGAGCGGAAATGTTTTCAGGATGTACAAGGCAAACAACAGTTTTGTTTTATTTCTATTCAATGTAACACAAAAGTTTTTATTATAAATTCGCTTATTAAGAAATCCTCTCAAGGTATGAATTAATTGTTTATCGAAATCAATTCAGTTAACTTACATGTAGGCCTAAATTAACAGAATTGATTTTGACAAGTTTTTTTTTTTAAATTTGCCTTGGATAATATGGAAACGTGGATAATCGAGGTTCTACTATTAATACATTCAATAAAATCTAAAAGAATGGAAGTTCTGTAACTTATCACAAATTCTGAAACAATGACTATTTTTCTAAAGTTAAAAAATGTAAACCTTCATATTTAGAAGTGATTAAAAATGTTGTTCGTTTAAATATTGTAAGGCTACAATTACAGTAGAACTTCTCTTAACCGGTCTGGCCGGGACCGATACCCTGGCCGGTTACCTGTTTGGTCGGTTGATCCGAGGTTCCTGTAATAAATGGATTCAAAAATAACCTACATATTTCATAAATAAACAAGCAAATGAGATGTTATTGCAACTCATTTTATTGTATGCACATACATACATGAACAAACGCCAACAAATTAAACATTAAAAAATTACATAAACTTTGAAAACTGAATTTTGCATATAGTACATGTACTTTATAATTGTTTTATAAAATCTGTGATTTTTTCTGTTCTTTAACTTTCAAAGATTTTTTTAAAGCCAAGTCTCTCCATTTTCGTATGTTCTTCACGCCTAATGCCGTTGAATCTTTTTGCTGCTCAACATATTACTCAATACATGTATGCTACAAATATTACATATTTTTCTCCCACGAAATTCAGTAAAGGTTCCGACAAAGCAATAGACAAAGAAACAAAGGATGCCGCTTTGTCAATTAATTCTAAGAAAAAATAGAGTTGCCGCAGAAGCAAGAGGGGAATGAAACTCACGCTCCCCCTCCCCTGTTCTGCCTGCCACAACACTAACACACCTAATGTTACGTCACCCCGCTTTATTTTCTATGAATTGTCCGTCAAACAATCAATATTTGAGACTTTGGCCAGTTACAGTTACCTGGTTAAAAGGGGTACTACTGTAACTAAAAAATTTTGATATTAACCATTCTACCACCAATCACCAGTATCCAGGGATAAATAAGATCCCAAATCAAGTTAAGATAACTTTTATTTTACAAAAAACAAAGACATAATGAAAAAAAGTATTTTTACAAAATATTGGCTGTTAAAACCTTGAGTGACAGTCTAGCCAGCACCCCAGCGCTGCGCCTTATTACCGTCAACTCATGAACAAGGCCGCTGCACACCGGAACTCCTTTAAACTTGGGAAACAGATTATATTCCAAACAATATGTTGTTGCTAATCCCACACCTTAATTAATAACCATATTATTAATAATTATATTATTTGAATTGATAAAGTAACTAGCTTACTAAAGTCCCACATTAAGCCTAATTACCAATACCTTATATTGTTTCTGTTCATTTATTAGACAAACACAAATTTCTTTAAGATCAATTAATTTTACGAAATAACTCTTAGGTCAAACTTCAAATTGCTTTAGACTGATATGGAAAACTTAACTGCATATTTGTTCCAAATAACTGATTTCTAATTTGTGTTATTTTCAACAGCAAATACCTATAAAACATGGCGTTCAAGTACAACAGAGCCCAACAAAACCTGGTAATTGTACCGCCTCCTCCTCCCCGATTTACACTTGATGAATGGTATTTAAACAACAGACAACGTTATCGATCTGCAGAAGATCAACATCACCTCGCTGATCGCATTTTGGCTGAATGTGAGCGAGTTCGGGATGCCACTGATGATATAGTAAAGAAAAACAAACAGGAAGTTGATCATCATCTTGATGTTAAAATACTTGACATTGACTTCAGGAGAAAACAACTTGAACAGCTAAAGAAAGATATGGATACTGAAGTCGATGCTTTAACCACATACAAAGCTAGAATTGACGATGCTCAGCATGCGCTTCAAGAAAATGCTCATAATATTTGTACAAAATGTATCATTCTACGGTAAGGGAAAAAACAAATTTGTGTAGTTTACTTATTTGGAAATGAATACATCAGTAAACTTACTAACCAATCAATTAATATTTATTTAATTCTTCTAGTTAAAATCTTTTATCTGCAAGAAACGGGTAATCTAAAAACTATGAATTAGGATTAAGATATTGAGTTTAACTGCACAAGCATTCTTAAATAAAGTATTAAGAAAAGGTTTTACCTCATTTCCCCAAGTGAGGAAAGAATATGATTTTGGAGAGGTAAATGTAAATGAATCAATTGTTTAATTACTTAACTGTTCAGGTGAATATACCGGTATTATATATATATATATACCTAGCCTAAACTCTCCTTTTCCTAATGTATTCCCATTTGTTCTTGTCAAAATAACTTGTCACAAATATTTTCAAGTAACACCTACTGGTACATAAAGTTGATTTTGATTGAAATATTAGTGGACCCGGCAATGCTTTGCTATTGGTACATTTAATTTTTGTAGTTATTCCATTTCATGTCATTGACTTAAGTAATAGAATTGCAAATGTTTTTTATATCAATTAAAAATAATATTAAATAGTTATAGATTGTAGGAATTAAGTGCAATTTATCTTTATTGTAGCTGTTAGGGTTCAAATTAAAATAGGTTGGTTGGTCTGAATACAATGAATAATTAATGCACTAAGTGGTTCAATCGTTTTATTGCCCAAAATACACTTAGTCTAAGATATCTACTCTATCTCTGTGTCTTAGTTCTACTGATACACTTTTATTGATTGTTGATTTAAAAGACAGACCACTCTGGATAGAGAAAGTAATCAAATTGCAAATAGATTTTTATATCTCTTAAAAATAATATTACATAATTTTAGCTTTATAGCTTGTAGGAAGTTAGTTTAATTTGTAAGTTAGTCTATGTATTGTATACAGGTAGCAACCCCATTTCACCCCCTTAGTCTGTAGTAATTGTAACGTTTAAACACTCCTGGCAACGATATGGATAAACTGTGAAATTTTTATTGAAATTGGTTGAATAGTTTTTGAGTCTGTAGAGAACAAAGAAATAAACATTATTTTTTTTATATATACTGTATATATATAATCTAGCCTAATTTCTACATTTATCTTTGCTGTAATCACTCATCTCATCGCTCATTCGTCTGATGTAAGCTATGCCTTCTAAGATGACAAGATGGCCAATGACTACTTTTATGGAATTTATATGGAGTTCTATTCTTGTGTTTATTTAAAACATTTATTTTTGAGCTTCTAGGCGTTTATATTATTTAATTAGTGTTATAGAGAAAACTTTTTGGCATGTCCATGCCTATTTGCTAAAATCATGAAAACATTTTTTTTCAAGTTTATTTCTTTCAAAGCCAACTTGAAATTCGTTACACATGGTTGTTAAATTCTGGGGTATGTATAGATTTTCGGTAATAATCTAGGCCTAGGGTTCGTGGTTTTTGAACCACGAAAAATTCAAGAAAAGTAAACTCTGTAGGTCATGAGCGTTCAGCTAGTTTATTTATAATTTAAAATAATTTAAAGAGAACAAAAATTAAACGAGATATAAATAAACTTTTAAATGCATGCAACAGAATTATGTTTATAACAATACAACAGAGGAAATGCATCAACAATATCTTAAATTAAAAATAACTGTTACGGTATAAAGTATGTAATATTAAAATTGAATCATGTAGATATATTTACAATTAATTTTAAAATATGTCTATTAAATTCAGTGAAGGTCGGCTTGGGATTGATTTATGCTTGGATGATGTTGAACGAGAACTGCGTAAAGAAATAGATGTCATTGAAGGAACCCAATCATTATTAACACGAACTCAAGAGCAAGTAAAAGAACAGGTTCGACGTTTAAGAGCCACAACATATGCTCTCATAAAAGATTTAGAAGGTAAAATAGGTAATTATGAAATTGATAAACATAATATGGGATTGAAAGAAACCAGCTATAACCTTTCTATATACCATGGCAGAGCACCTTTAAACCCTGGGTAAGAGAAATTACATTCTATACTATTCAGATAAACTTAACAAAAATGTTTCATCATATTTTCCAACAAATCTTACTGTAATAACTGAAATTTAAAAAAATTAATAACAGAACAGGTTTTATTAATCATGTTAACTAACTGCTCACAGACCTTATGTTTAGTCCTTTTTCTGGTAGGTTAGATAAGAATTTCTCATTCAAAATAATATATAAAACCCATGCAAACTGACCACACCATCAACAATTCTTCCAACCACCTCTTTAACCATAAACTGGCAGCCTACAACAGTTTTTTACACAGAGCATAAACTATACCAATTAACAAAACCGATTTCAACAATGAAATAAACATATTAAAACAAATAGCCATCCCAAAACGCAGTGGCTTGCCAGGATTAATGTCATCTGGTGCGGATCCTTCCCTCTAGCAGGATCCGCACACCCACCTAATAGTTTATGGACTCCCTCCAGGTTTCTAAATTTACGCTGAGTTTTTGAATTGTTTTCTCTGTCTAACAAAAATAAAAGATACATTTTACATGTATTTTCTCAGATACATAGGCCTATATGTATTAGGCTTAAAATAAAACTGCGCACTTTGAACATCTTTTTTATTTACACAAAACTTAAATTGTTATAAACAAATATTTTTGAAAGTAGTTTTATACTGTATTTATTGGGATAGTATTAAAATACATATTAAAAAATTTGTATAATTTATTATATTGGTTAAATTTAAAGAATTAAATTCATTTATTAAAATATTTATATCAAGACTATCCAATATTGCATAAGTGTTTTGTTTTGCTCAAAACTTTGTAAAAAACAGTATTTTTTTACAATTCAGTAGTTTTTTGTTATAACAGTCTAAATACATCTGTAAGCCTACATTTTTAATAGAATATTAAAAAAAAAAATTAATTTAAAAAGTTGTTTAAATTAACGTTTTAAAATAAGCTGTGTTAATCAAACCTAGACCAAACATATAATCATTGGTTCTGTTGTAGTCAGTGTTATGTTTAAAATTTAATCAAGCAGTACATCCTTACTTTTACTTCAAATCCTTTTAAGAATTATCAAAAGCAATATTTTTAGCTACAGAATGTTCAATGGAAAGGATAGCTTAAGCCTTGCCTGGCTCATGGTGGATCTTAGGTAACGCTTTAAAAGTTAGTTTTGAAAAAGTTTTCTCACAAGAAACTACCATCATAAACATACTCGATATGTATCACGGTAAACCTACCATTTGACTCAACTCCTGTTCATCGTATTATGAATTTTTATGAAGAGGTCAATAAACTATTTACAAAATTGTATTTTATTCATTATTAAAATAACAGTAAGCAAATTAAAAATTAGTCACCCTTCTGGACGTGGAACCTGGTGCGGGCCACACCCCCTAGTGACGCCACTGCTCAAAGGGATACAACCACAATATGACAGACACAATAAAAGCAGAAGAAACAAAACAACCAAAAAACACAAACACCCACTCGACGCAAGTGGCATTTATAAAATTACCTGTGACGACTACAACAAGCAATGTATAGGTCAAACTGGAGAATCCTTCAAAACAAGATTAAAACCTCAAAATGTGCAGTACAATTTTATTAATAGAAACAGGTCACAGTTACACCAATACAGTAGAACTTCAATAATTCGAGTCGCAGTAGTTTGAGGGTCCGTTTATTTCGAGCTGTGTTTGCAAAATTAAAAAACAGCTTTTTTGACTATTTTAAAGCTTTTAAAACATCGATTGCAACGCGCCTTCAAAATTACTTTGTTACCGCCACCTCATTGTATGTTTAAAATGGCAACTAGTCTTTTGAAAGTGACAATGGATCAAAGTGGCTGGTTTGGTGACACACCACTCGCAGGTAGGTAATGAGTCAACATTGGGTCTCACCAACACCGCTTATATCTCATGTCACCTCAGACATACACCCCATACTTGACTGTCTCCCCCTCTTGTTATTCTAAAAATAGTTAAATTTCAATATTAAACTGTCAGTTCTTATGGAAGTACGCGAACTATGCATATCGGTGTTTTATATAACGTTATCGATTAGTGAGGACATTCTTTACCGTTTCTGTTAAAAGTGTTTGTTTTTTAAGTTTTAATTTTGATTGTGTTTTGTAACGAAAAATCTAAAAGACAGTTTGTGCCAATTAAAATTAAATTAAGAGGTCTAGACAACCCTAGACTATGGTGAAATCCTTGAAGAAACTTGCAGCTGAGTACGATGTCAGTGAAATAACTGTAGGGGAATAAAGATATAAACTCGAAACATTTTCTACTATTAAATGTTCTAGTATTTGGACTACCTAATTAAAACATTAAAAAATATAGTATTCTTTATTTTTGTCCATTTCTCTGCTTATTCCGAGTTTTTTATAGTTCGAGGTACCGTCAGCCCCAATTAGCTCGAATTATCGAGATTCTACTGTATAGACAGAATTTGGAAATTTTACATAAATGCTCAAAATGCCCAAAAATGAACGTGTTGGAGGAATTCTAAATATACAAACACACAAAAACAGATCCAACCTCTTTACTAAATGAAAAACAATATTCCAACGAAATACCATTTTTGGTAGACTTATTCAGATAGAGCCCCTTCAATCAATCCTTACCTAACCCACAAGACTAAAAAGATAAAACCAATATCGATCTAGAAACGTACGCTGACACACATGAATTCAAAATACTCTAAATGTTCCAGTTTGTGTTGTGTTGTGAATTTGTAGCGCAGATGTGATGTGTATGTTTCATTTCCTCACCAATCGATGCACATTAACCAGTGCAAGATAAACATTTTTAAATTAGGTTTGATAATGCTTGACAAACAGGCAAAACTGTGTAACCTACAAGAAATAAGAACCAAACAAAGGACTGTGAGCAGTAAGTTTATAAAATAAGTTAACATAGTTAATAATTACAACCAGTCCAGTAAGGCAATCAATGATAAAGAACTGGTTTTGTTCTGACATAAATTCTGTATTAATGCCTTTATTTATAATAGTTTTTGAAGTACAGAAACATATTTCAAATATCACCATAGTTTAATTATCTTCTTTACCACTGATTAAATGAACCCCGAATGATAAAAACAAGGAACAAAAAACAATAACTCAACCACTTAATGAAAAGTTATATTTATTGATCCACCCTGAACTACTACTGATCCAGTAGTTCTACTACTGAACTATAATATGAAAGTTTACTCCACTCTCCCCACTCCTCTTCCTATACGCCCAATCTCAGCACTTCTTGGTTTGAAATGGGAGGGGCGGCCCTATCCAACACAATATTAACAAATGCACCCTTAATAATAAATCCATTTAACAATTAATTATAATAGTATTTAAATATAAAATAAAACAAATCTGTGTAACCTATTAATAACTAGGGACTCTGCCCCTGCTTGCTTTGCTCGCCGACCTCTGCAGTGGCATATGGTGATGCCAATGCAAACCACAAAATCCCTAATTTTGGTCATAATTTTTAAATTTTTTAACAGGAATTGTAAATATTTTCGGAATAAAAAGTAGCCTAAAATATTCTCTGAAAAGTATTCTACATGTTAATAAAAGTTTTGTCGAAATTGGTTTAGCCATTCTGGAGATTAGCCCGGACAAACAGACAGACAGACAAAAAATGTATGAATTTGTGTTTAGGTTTTGGTAATGTGTGAATAACCTTAAAAGCTTATATTTTGAATTCACAGACATACACTTCAGTTTTATTTTATATGTACAGATAATACAGTAGAAAAGAATTGTAAAATAATAAAAGAGAATACAATTTTACAAGAAATGCAATTTAAACCGAATAGTCCTAATAACAAAAATTAACCAACAAACAAGAAATTAAAATATGAATTTAATATTTATTTGACTAACAATATTTTTGTCAAAGTAATAATGTTGCTTGGGGATAATTAATATAAAATTATGTTATGAAGGAAAACGACTCTACAACAGTGGTCTGACTTTACACAAGAGAATATTGACAGAGCTAGGAAAGAATTGGTGTCTGGCAGGCCTCTGCGTTCTTATATAGATCAAATTTTGAAGCAAATTATTGAAGATTTGTGGCAACAGTATAATACTGTCAACGAAGCGTTTCGACGGCGTATAGACGAGTATAAAGAATCTAAGGCAAAGCTAGAAAATCATCACTTTGAAGTAAGTTTGATTGCTCTAAATAAAATTTCTAACATGATGGTAAACGGTAATAAATCACGTATATACATTATTAAAATATTTTTTTTTAAATTTTGAGGAAAAAATTTAAATAAACAAATAATTTATAACAATTGTTAGTCGTTATTCTGAATATTGATTACTAATTATTTATTATAGGACTTATTGTCTTCCAATCAGACGATTGTTCAATTTACAAGTGCTCCGCCTTACAGATATTGAAAACCTTGGACAGAATAATTAGAAAGTACATCAAATTTTGCATTTCAGGTCTATAATTACATTTACCTCAAAATATTAAGAAAACTCCTTATATATAACTTAAGAGTAATATGAGCCAAGTTGAGATCTCTAGCTTCATAGCCCGTTTCCGGTTTTTAGAAAATTCTAAAATGTTCCGGAACAGAAGTCCTTATGATGGTCTAGAACATTCTCGAACCTTCTGGAATATTGTAGAACATTCTGACCAGTTCGGCATTAGATTCTGAGCTCCTTTACCGACTTCCCATAAGAAGTCCATTGGTGCGATGCGCTCTTTTGATATCCATATCTCTGAACCCAACACCTGCAGTTCCAACCCTTCTTCATGGATGAGGGATGGAGGGCTACATAAACCCATGGGGCTGTGGAGGTGGATTGAGGAGTGTATAGCAGTACTTACGGACAAACCACGTTTACATTTTATTACATAAATATTGTTTAAATTGATTACTGAAAGAAGTCACAAGAAGAACTAACAATCACTTTATTTGTAATAACATAACTCATCTTAAATATCAATTAGTTCATTTATAGCCCCCTGAGTAGCCCGAAGTATTGTCAAGCAGCCCAGATGTTTCCCTGTTGAAGTCAATACACAATGAAGTCAATGCACAGTTCAAATCTAGACGTTAAGCGTTCTATTATAGTGATGTTATATCCTTGGTGCTACAACTATAATAAATAATGTATTAACATGTTGATTTCAAGAAAATAAATGTCTTACGCTTGGAGTGCCAATTGTAACAAATTTTAAAATATATACTAATTATAACAACTCACTATATATGAAATACAATCTTTCAAATGCATAAACATTTAATTGTTCAGATTTTTATTTAGGTTAAGGAAATAGATCATTTTATATTTCATTTTATTGCCTCAGTTATGCTGTTTGGTATAGATCAGAGATCTTCTATAATAAGTTACAGTAGAGTCCCGCTATTCCAAACAGAGGTCAGAAAAATACCAATTTTTTTAACATAAAAACAGGACAAATTAAAAAAACATACATTTATTATTATAAAAATAAGTTAAATAGATAGAGCCTAAAGTTGATAAAAACACCTGAAACCAAATTGGAATGAAAGCTGGTTTTATTTCCTTCATGTTTTCCATCCGTTTTGCGGGAAGGAAGCTAACGCAACAAGCGTACGGTGAAAAGGATAACGGGTCCTTCATAAAGAAGGAAGGATTAGATACAACAGCTAGGCACTAGTAGGGTTGTTGCCACCTGCCAGTTGCGTTCATCCGTTTTTCTCATTCGTTTTCGTTATCTCGAAGGAATTTTTTTTTTTGATCTTTTTTCATGACAATGCGGTACTAACAGACAGACTGCGGGATAACAAAACGGACAGTTCAAACAACCTATCTCTTCCCTTCCATTTTTAGAAGAAAACAGAATCGTAACGCAACGTAAGGAAAAAAACGGATGATGTAAACCTACACTAAGGCGAGTTCAAGAGCATTTACCGCTTCTACGTGTGATATGAGTTCAGTTTGAGCGTTCCTCCTCCTCGCTTTCCTCCGAGCCGATCAACGCTGTATAGAACTAACACTAGCAGACGTACACGCACTTAATTTACGCCTTAACAAGTCAAAACGTTGATATTATTCATGAAATTAGCTTATTCCGAATTTCCGCTAAACTGGTCCCAATTAGTTTGGAATAGCGGGACTCTACTGTATTGTTAAGGAAACTTTAATAATTACATTTATCTCGGAGAGGAGAACCCATGCTGACTAGAATGTTATTATTTCTAACGCAATTAATCATTTAATAAAATTGATCAAAACTACTAGCTGAATTTATAAGAAAAGTAAAGAAGATTTTTATCTGTAATAATTTAATTTCAAAACAATTTAATATGCACCACATATGATTTTCTGCTAATTGTTCATTTAAACGTTTTTAGGTTATACGCTTGACATGGTTTTTTCTGCCCATTAATAAATACTACAGTATCTCGTTCATAAACAAGTATAATTTGATTGGCAATCCAATCGTAGTAAAAGTTGTCCTCATTACATACTGGTACTAGCTTTCATTAATTAGGTCTACGTCCTGCATTTTAAACGGTTTTTCGTTAGCTAATTGATTCTTGTTCGGGTTTCACATTACATTTAAGGTGTATAGGGTATTTGCAAATAAATGGCAAGTTATTTAGATCAGTGTGACATCTACCTCTAATTGAATATAATACATTTGGTTAATAAATTTAGATGAATTTGGACTTGAAAACTTTCTCTGAATTAGTATTTTATTGTTATATTTATAATAGTAAATACTATGTATGTGAAGTTTTTGATACTTTGGCATATATATATCGATATCACTGATATATCGCGATCCTAAGTATCAATATATCGAGAGTATTATATCAATATATTGTTTCATGAAGGATACGGCTTCCATAGACAATAACCACATCCGCATATTATTTAATAAACGGTATCAGGAAACTGACACATACTTTCTCCCTCATTATAGAAACTTAATAAAAAAATACTATTACCACTTTATTGTGATTTTTTTATTTTTAACAGTCATTTTCCCATAAAAATCCATAAAATAACGGAAAAACCAACTTTTCTCAAAAACGGCTCGAACGATTTTGATTAAAATTTTATAGTTTATTAGGGACCTAACGTACTATAAAATTTTAATCAAAATCGTTAGAGCCGTTTTTGAGAAAAGTTGATTTTTCCGTTATTTTAAGGGTTTTTATGGGAAAAGTACCCTTAAAAATAAAAAATTCACAAAAATGAAAAAAACGCCTGGAGATACCGTAGATTAGTACCTCCATACCAAATTTCATCAAAATCGGACGACTGGTTTAAGCTCTAGGTCTGATAACATCCACACAGACACACATACAGACACACACACAGACATCACTCCGAAAACCACTTTTTTAGGTTCAGGGGACCCAAAACGGATATTTCCACCAAAAACTCAAACTCGAAAATTTTGACGAATACAATACTTTCTCCATATACTATGGTATAGGGGAAGAAAGTAAAAAATTAGTATACAAATTTACTAGTTGAAATATTCTGAAAATGGTTTTTAGAGAAAACAAATTTTATAGGCAGCCTATACAGATGGGCCATAAGTCAGTTGTCACTATCAATTCTTAGACATTGTTTTGCCTAGCGTAGTCGTAGTCTGTTGTGAACTCGACAACAATTACGCATAAGGTAGCAGTTTGAGGTTATTTTGTTGTATATTATTTAATCAACGATGAATACAAAATACATTTGTATTTATGAATAAATAAATAAAGTAGGTATTTGTATTTTCATTTTTGACAACTGACTTATGGCCCACTCTGTATTTTTGTAAATAAAGATTTAATTAAAATAATTTTTTTTTTAGACTGTAAGGCAAGCAAATGAAATGACTCGTAATATTACTCAATTGGAAAAGAAATTAGCTGAAAAAGAAGGATTTATAGCTCTTGCCCACACGAGACTCGGAAATCGAGCTCAAAGAATTGGAATAGAGTTGTGCAGGTAATATGAAAACAAATTATCTTCTCATCAATTTTAATCATTCACAAATATTATATAACGGGAGTTTCAATATGAATATTGAGGTTTTAAGACTTTGTAGTATTTATTACATTTAACTTAATAATTATAAATAACTAGCTGACCTGTACGGCGTTGCCCGTGGTGGTTGGTATTTTCAGTCTTTTTAACGTAATTGCATTCTTTTTAAGTGTTCAGTCAGTGAGTGGTATTTGGCTTTTATATATATAGATCTTAAATAATAAAAGCACTATTGTCATAATAATAAAAGATCTGAAATTATGATTTTAGTAACTTTGATCCCCCCAAACCCCTCCTAAAATTTCGAAATTATTCATACCCTTTCTTAGTGAGCACCTATGGCCCTAGAAGAAGCTACATACCAAATTTCATTCCAATCCTTTCGGTAGTTTTTGAGAAATCGTGATCAGTGAGTGAGTGAGTGGTATTTCGCTTTTATATATATATAAAGATAATATATCAAATGAAAGAGCAACTCAAACAGTTTTACCTACAAGTGTTCAATTTGAGCATCATTCTCCACATGGCACACATCGAGTCGATATCCGAGTTTGTCTCAAACCTTGTTCAGTGAGTCTGGAGTATTTGTTGTAACAACTGCTTCGATCCTGTTTCTTAAATCGGGAAGTGAAGAGAACAGCGGATCAAACCGGTATGGTTTGGCCCAATTGGTAGAGCATTGGCAAAACCAAAGTTCCTGGGACCAAAACCTGGTCCGATTCCTTTATTTTTCCAGTAGGAATTTAGTTAATATGTATAGCGTAAATATTATATTTTCATATTGTTATTTTAAAATTTTAATTGTTCTTAAATTTTGTTCCAAAGAGATGAAGTTGAAATGAAATTAGAAAATGAAGTTGAAGGATTAGAAGAAGTGTGCAGTACTCTTCAGCACATGTTAGCAGAGGTAAGTAAGGAGAAAGTTACATGAATGTTTTAATGCTCAATATATAAAAAGAAGCTTCTACACTGAGCATTAAGAACAAATTTAAGTTACTTTTGTTAGCATGTAATAGGCGAATATACATTTGATAAATTAATGAACCCTACAGATCCGCAAATCTTTTCACTCGCAACTTAAAATTAACCGCCACCTGACATGCACGCTCAGAAAACCAGCTTTGATCAAGTATTATATATTACCCCTTCCCGCTTGGTAGACGAATATATCCGCCAAGTGGAACAAGCTCAAAACTCGGTAGAGGATTGGGTCTGCAAATGCCCATTTAATTTTAATGATTTCATAGGATTAAATTTAATTCACAAAACTTCTACCAGATGGTTTTCTCAAGATTTCATAGTTCCAACTTCTAACAGCTGATTGCAATGATCGATAATATGTGTGTTTTGGAACCTGGCCACTCAAACTGACATCAGTATAGTCTGTAGACAACAAAATCCAAACCGCCGTTAACAGCTGGGTTTTTTTCACTAAAATCTATGTGAGTGAAAGTGACTCTAATAATAATGTAGATAGTAATGGTGACTTACAAAGTCCTTCTAACTTGTCACAAAATCGGCTACAGGTAGGCCTAACATATTATGGTCTAATGTAAGAAACAATCACAAAGAATACCATTCCCTTGTGTAAAAGGGTATTATTCATACCTTAAGGTAAACGTTTATTAATGTCAGTAATAATTGTATAATAAAAGTATAACAAAACTATAACTCATAGTAGACATCTTACATTTGTTTGATTAGACGTAGTTAAATTCAAGTTCAGCCATTTTTTTAGTGTTGTATTAAAACAATCTTCAAAAAACCGAATTTTTTATTCTTGTTTACCTTTTGCAAATTCTATTTAATAAAAACAAAAATAAACTTTATGAAAAGAAATTTCTTTATATTTTACATAAAATAAACATTAGCTCAAAGTCTGCTATATCAGGCTCAGCGTGGGAAGGGTTAAACGATAGTAATTAATTATCATTATTCACTATACTGTAATTGTAAGTACTCGGCTTAAACATGCTTGGAATCGGCTAAACTCTGTTCTCCTATTTTTGTGATAGTCATACCTCAGCTAACGGCCACTTATTCTCAGGTGCCTCACAATGGCACGATTAGCCAGACGTTATATTTATCAAAAAATGTTTTAAAATGTAAATAACACCACACTAAGTAACACGACCTGCCTCCATTTTGCCTAAATCGAGGCAAGTGTGCCTAAATGGAGCAGGATTCAATTAATCGAATCATGACTCCGTCACAAGCATCTTTTACGAATCTATTTCCTGGTCAAAACTTAGACTCTCACAACTTACCCTTTTTGTTGGATACAGTTTATTCTGCTATCTTTATACTTTTATTTACTGGGTATCATTCTGTCAAAGCGATTAAAGTTTTCCGATCATTCTTCAAAGTCTAATCTGAATGACATGACAAATAAGTGTGATCAATTTATAATAAACATTTTTTATTTTATTTTCAGGACTCTGAAATACAAATTTTCAATTTGTAATTGATTATTTTTCTCTGAAATCTTTTGTTTACAATGATATTCAGTGTGTAAATTAAGTATCGAAACAAATATGTATTTCTCAAACTAAAATAGGTACAAATATTTTGTTTGTGGCATTGACTCTTAACAAACGTTCCTGATTTTCTGACATAAAAAAGATTACTCCTCCAGCTTACAAAATTTTGTAAAAAATAAAATTTACGAAATCGATTTGGAAGCAATTTCGTATGTCAAGCACTTTGAAATAAACATTTTTTGTCTCTTGAAATTTTTTCTAAAAACTCTTCCTTTTCGAGATATTAGCAACTTTATGTCAATTTATTTCAACACGTTTAGTTCCGCCATTTTGTTTTGGGTGGTCCGATTTTTATTTTCATTATGTCATTTTCCTAGTCTTAAACAGACCTTTAAAATGAGGTATCACATGACCATACTTCCCATTTAAAAATTTAAGTTACCCCCCACCCGCCACCCCCTTAGAGGGTTGAAAATTTTTTTTTATGTCTGAAAATCAGGAACGTTTGTTAAGAGTCAATGCCACAATCAAAATATTTGTACCTATTTTAGTTTGAAAATACATATTTGTTTCGATACTTAATTTACACACTGTATAACACATAATATTAAACTCTCTCGCTTTAGAAGATAAGATACTGCAATACAAGCCAATATTTCAACCGGACATGAGTTTTTATATTTTATTTAGTACTAATAACAACAACAGCATGACACTTTGTATCAAAACAATAACAAAAAAAAAAAACAAACAGCTGACTGTCCTTGTATCTATTGATGACATACTTACTTACTTCTTACTTCTTGTGCGTGTATCTGATATCAAGTGATATCAACCACACGGTGTCTCTCATAAACAAGGGCAGCAAGTCGCCAAAAGGTGTTGTTCGACAGTACTCTTTCAAGGGTGCATTCTCCTTTAAGTCTCGCTTTAAGTATCTTTCTAGGAGCATTTTCTGGACCAGGGCATTTCAGAAGGATGTGTTGGAGAGTTTCTTCTTGTTCTTGGCATACCAAACAAGTGGGCGAGTCAGCCAGTCCAAAACGGAAGAGGTATGCCTGAGTAACAATATGCCCGGTTCTCGCTCTGGATGCAAAAGTTGATACTGAACGAGGGATTCCCTTGTAAATTTCCAAGTTGTTAGGAGTTTTCTGTATTGAGTATAAATGGCGACCGTTTCTCTCGTTATTCCACTGTTCAATCCATTTAGATTGCAGGGTTCTGTCACAAAGAGCAAAACCGGCACTCAGGGAAAGATTTCCGGATGGAATCGGGCCCAAACCTGCAGCTATTCTAGCTATCTTATCTGCTTCCTCGTTTCCATATATACCACAATGTCCAGGAACCCACTGGAACCAAATTTTTTTACCTCTGAGTTTTCCAAGCATAGCGTGAATGTCATTTACTCTACGGTAGTAGTTCGATGGTTTGTACTGCTTCAAAATCTGCAGTATTGATGTATTCATCTCTATTGATGACATAGAGTAATACTGAAATATATACCAAAGAGAATAAAGAATATCAAGGAATATAATATATAATGAAAAAATATATAGTGATCGCCAAAAGTGACAACAATTACATGAACATTGATTTAGTTATTTTTTGATAACTTGGTTAAAAATTGTGATATTTTAATAAAAATTGCACCAAAATGTACATAAAAGACTAGAATATTTTTTACTAGTTTTTTTCATTGTTTAGGTATGTTGGTCCCCTTTTAAATTAGTGAGAATCCTAAAGGCACTCAAAACACCATTAAAACTCAATACAGTACTAACTATAATAAACATTACTTTATTCTACTTTAACGTAGACCTATAAAACCCTTTTGCAGGACATTATAATTGTATTGTGAAATTCTGGTCAGTTAATCTATTTCATTGATATTTTTTTAAAGGTTTGACCTAGTACAGCTTTGCAAAGTATGAATAAAACTACTCCAGGTGTGGGCTACTTACAGTGCTAAGCCTACCAGACAGACTGGATCAAAATAGAATCGAACAAGGCTACTTTATTCAACCTATTAACTCTGACTTTTATCCCCAGTGTTACTTTACTGAAAACCTTCAATGCTCTTTTTGCTCACATGGTATGTCGGCTTCTGCAAAGTTGTTCCTGATCGAACGTCTCCTTGTGTTGCCCGGCAGTCTCCCAGGTATTTCAGTGATCTATCTCTATGGTTCAGCAGAGATTTCCATAATACTGAACCTTCCTCGCTGTTCCGGCTGCGACCACTCTTCTCACACGGCAGTCTCTCAACTCACTGGCCCCCCGACCAATGCTTACTCATTGACCTCGATTCTAGGTCAGGATTAAGTTTATTTAACCCATCTAGCTTCCGTGGTGTTTCATGAGACAGCACGTTGTCAGCGAGTTCTGTGTTAATTAACACATTACACAATCCTGTATATACTTCCAGATCTAACATTTTAAAACCTAACACCTTCACAACAAATATCTTACGTCTAATAACAAACCTATCCAAAACCGCTGTCTATTCATAAAAATATATAGCCTATGTTTTATTCTCGGATTGATAACTGGTAGTAAATATGCTTTAAAATTGGTGATTTTTTGGTGAACGGGTC
>JAGFPH010001279.1:204521-218664 GCA_018207615.1 Philaenus spumarius
TTTTTTTCATCCGATTCAAAATGGCAGAGTTAGACCATTTAATCTTTGGGTAGGGATTTGAGGAGTAAGTATGTGTTTTTTTCACACCTTGAAAGGTGGTAGTAAATATGCTTCAAAATTGGTGAATTTTTTGTGAAAGAGTCCTTGTAGGATTTCCCAGATATGTATTTTGATTTTTCGATTCAAAGCGAAATGGCGACCTATCTGATTCAACCCTAAATGGCAAAGTTAGAGTGAGGAAATTGCATGATTTCTCCCACTCATAAGTCCGAGTACAATTTGCGAGTTATATCATTCGAAAGATATTTTTGGTGCAGTTCCCGGAACAAGGAACAAAATTCATAGGAACCTCCCGATAACTGATTTTTTGATTATCCATTAATTAGTTATTTCCTGATACAAAAATTCGGCTATAGTATTGCGGCAATGCTGCTAAGCTTTTTTTTAATGTACTCACTAAATTGTGATGGTTAATTTAATCTAAATATATATTTATATACTTGAAGCAAGCAATAGCGAAGCATTGCCGGGTCATCTAGTATACAAAAGAAAGTAATTTTTAAAGTGAATTGTGTTGATATTTTTTGTTTCAGGCTCAAGGGTCTCTACGATATCTTTTGAAAACACAAGTCCAAATTGAAGAGGATATTAACGTGAAAACAAACTCATTGAAAATTGATGAAGTTGACTGCATGACTTTAAGATTGGGCATGGACTACCACGCTTATTAAATCAAACAAATGCAAAAATATTTATATCTATCCTCTTTTCTTTAACATATTAATCATTGTAGCTTAATGAAAGCCGTCCACTCAATTTTTTAAACTTAACTAATCTGTATGCAGATTCAATTTAATATTTACTTTTAAATTATGATTTTATACATTTAAAAAAAAATACCAAATGTATAATGTATGTATGTGTTTATGTGAAAATTGTATACACAATATTTTATTGAATTTAATATAAATAAATAGTTCTAGTCAGGAAATTTTTTTAAATTTATTTGTTTGTTTGTTTCGTATGGTAACTTTCAGAATTCAATTCATCCTTTCATGTATCAAAGGATGGTTTGGTTCAGGTATTTGGTTCACTAGGTCATCGGTTCTCAACCAGGGGTTAGTAATAGGTCAATTAGGGGGTTCATAGAAAAAAAATGTGTAATGGTAAACATGTACATTGTATAGAGTTACAGTAGAACCCTGCTAATCCGTCACCAACGGACCGAGAGTATGGTCGTATCACAAAAAAGGTCGGATTATCAGAGGAACACATTTATTAAAACGTAATAAAACAAAATTTTAATCGAAAATACAGAACAAGAATGATGCGAAACACAAGCACTGTACAGTAAGCTTAGCAGACGACAATCTCGATTTAGACGTGTCAACGGCCTACTAACTCTCATCGCCAATGATGAGTCACCGAGTCACATGACTATATGTACAGTATTATGATTTAAACTGCTTTAGGATTGAGAACCACGCCGCCTTAGTGGGGAGAGGGGGCAGTTGTCATGGCAACCTATGCACCCCGTGTTGCCAGATTTCTGATAGATTGCTTGACATTTCAAACAGGTGAACTACGATCTGTTTTTGTAATTCTTGAACCAATTACTTGTTGAGAAACACTGAATACATAAACAATCGCCGGTAGAGCTGGATGGTCGGACTAGCGAGTTTCTACTATAGTTAGAAAAATATTAATATTGTCCAAGAAACATAATAAATTACAGTAGAGCGTCGATAATCCGAACGTCAATAATCCGAAACGTCAAAAATCCGAACGCTTTCTGAGTCAGCCCCTGCAAAAATCTCGTTTTTGTTTTAGCAAATTCTAATTATTGCGTCGTTAAAAATTTCACAAAAATCTTCATCGCAGTTTGACATTACTATCTCTTTTTAAACACTTCTTAATACCTGCTCTCACACTCCCTCACAACAGACTGGCTGTCAGTATTTTCACTGTCACGCTAATAAGCTACTTTAGCGCTATCATTAAACATACAGAAAGTTAATTCATTTCTCGTTGTGTAATCATTATAACAGTGTGTCGTACATACAGTAGTGTACTATACAGTATTTTTTTTATTTTTTGTTTGTGTTAACTATAATGTACAAGTGAACTTTTAATTATGTACTGTACTGTAATTGAGAGTTACAAGTGTAATCATGTTGGCCCTACTGTGTACGTGCAGGTTCTTCTAAATCATAATATGTAAGTAGGCTTACATACTGTATTGTAATTACATTACTGCTTGTACTGTTTAACCACTTTAATTGATTAAAGGGCATATATTTTAGACTAAATATAATTTTCTTGGTCGTTTTCAAAAATCCGAACAAATTGAAAATCCGAACCCTCCTCGGTCCCAATTAGTTCGGATTTTTGACGCTCTACTGTATAAATACAAATTTGGTACAGAATATGTCGAACATATACAGGGTGATTCAGGAAGAAACAGAAACTTTCAGGACATGTTCTACTAGTGAAAATAAAATTTATATAAACATAGCTTCGGGAATGCTTTGTTTTCCAGTTATCCACCATTTTGTTTTTTTATAAAATTATTTGGATGTAGGAAATATATTGAACGCAAATTTTTGATACATATTTGGTATATCATCTTTTACCCTTGAACAAAATAACCAAAACATTTTTCATATATTTTTGAAATGGCAGCCGTTTAAAATTTTTAATATAAAATATCTTGAAAACTGCTAACTCAACAAAATAATTCAAGAAACAAAAAAATCTTTTTTTAATGACAAACATAACGTTTTCTATTATTTCTGTAACTAAAAAACAACGAAGATATTGGTTAAAAACTAAACATTTTTTATATTGTGGACAACTACCAAGATACAAAATTTGTATATACAGGAGAACCTCGATATTTCGGACCTCACGTAATCCGGACTGGTTTTTGTGGTATTTTCAATTTTTTTAAATGATTTTTGACATTAAAATTGTAATTATTGACGTTAAAATAGCAGTTCTAGGCATAATAATGTACATTTATAAGCCTAACAATACAGTACTGTACAGTACATACCGTAACAGTACTGTACTGTACTTGTATTTTTATATTGTAATCGTGGCCAGACGCTATTCACGGCATATTGTGTCAGTGCGACTGTAAAATGTCGCACAGCATAGCTGCTGTTGATTGACAGTGGCAATCAACCTAACATTTTGAGTCACGCAGAAGCAGTATCCCACTTAGATGAACTAATGGTTTATTTCGAACGTCAGGAGGAAACGGCCACAACCGAGCTCCTAATGTTGAAGTGGATGCGTGATCGGGCAGCTCGCAAGCGCTACACAACACTGACATAGCAGAGCATCACGTCCTTCTTTTCAAGAAATTAGATTTGAGTGTTTCATTTTTATTTTTCAAGTGTAAATATGTGTTTTAGTGATTTTATTGTGTAAATATATGTGTCCAACATCATCCGTACTACATAAATTTGATTTTCTGTAAGTATATGTTCTATTTTGCTGTTTTTTAGTAATTCTCTGGTTAATCCAAATTTTCAGTAATCTGGATCGGCTCCAGTCCCAGTTAGTCCGAAATATCGAGGTTCTCCTGTAGATGCAAGATTTAAATATACAGGGTGATTCAGAACTATGCGGCAATCTCTCGGAAGCTCATTCTATAGCTAATAAAAAAAAAGTTCATATGAACATAGGTCCGAAAACGCTTCGTTTCCAGATATCCGCCATTTTGGTTTTTTGTACAAAATAATATCTAAAGAAATGTTTGACTGAGTTTAAACTTGGCATGAAGTTTAACCTAAGAATGATATATCTCAAGAAAAATAAGCAATTAAATCCATTCCTGCAATTCAAAATGGCGGCTGTTTGAAAATTTCAGATCTATATGACTCAAAGACCGTATATTTTAACAAAAAGAATCAAGACTCCTTTTTTGTAGCCCTTTTGATTCTCTATCGGATGGTCTCAAGAATCAGATGAAGGATAATAGCTAAGTTAAAGATAATAACATCATGTGTACATAAAATATTTTTGTGTTTACTATATTTGTATAGGATGCCGGGTTGAACAAACCAATTTTACACAATACATAACTTAATTATTAAGTCGCTTGGTAACTTTTTCCTCTCAAGCGATAAAGACATACTTTATGCTCTTAATACATAAAAAGAAAAAAAATAGTAGCATATGTTTTTAAATTTGTAAAGTAAAAGTGTTTAAATTTTAATCATAATTAATTGTCAATTTATCTCTGGCATAATAACCTATCTGAAAATGTAGGAGAAGAACCATATTTTTATGATGTATGTCATTTTAATAAAGTTTGGTGATAATCATATAAGTATCTATATATTTAAAGCCGTAAGGAAAAAATATATTTGGACAGTTCGTCTGAGACTTCTACTGGGCCGATTTACATGCGGGTTTTACCAAAGCAAAGGTTTTCGGTCCTATATTAGCAGGTTTTATTTGTATTTTGAAAATATTTACGTTAAATGGGTCAAAAATGAAAAATAGTAATTTCTTATGGAGATTTAACATGGGAGAAAAATCAACTTTTCCAATCCTTCGGACAGTTTGTCTGAGACTTCCACTGGACCAATTTACATGCAGTTTATACTAAATAAAAGCAAAACTTTTCTATATTAACAGGTTTTATTTACGTCATCTTAATTTCTTAAATTAAAAAAATCAACATTTCCAAACCCTTACAATGATTTTATTTTAAAGTTCTTCAATCAGCTGATTGTAAAGAAACTAGGTATTTTGTCTAACAACAGAAGAAGATCAAACGCTCATATAATATAACAGCTGAATTCACCCATCATCTGTACAAAACCTAGCGTAGATTGTATTTTGGGGTTATGTTAACAATTACAATTCATCAATAATGTAATTCTTCTGAAGTTGATTTTTTTTTAAATATGAGTTATAAAATTAAGGTAGACTATTATAATACGTTATAAGATTTGCTTGAGAGGTTATAAAGTGAATATAAATACAACCTTTTATCAACAATGAATTTATTCATTTATACAAATTTAAAGAAGATATGCATTCCTTTAACTTTGGAAACATACGTAGGCCTACATCTTCGTATAACATATAAATATATTCGAGTATTAATTTATTTTTTCTTCATTATAATATTAATAACTTCTAAATCATTTGATAATAAATATGAAATAAAAACCAATTAAAAGATAACATTTGTACCTTTATCTTGATATATAATTAAGGCCTACATAAATACAACAATTTACAAATAGGCCTACAGTTTTAAATAAAATTGCAATATTTTTCATGGTAGTTGGCAGTTGCATTATTTATGCAAGGTAATGTGTTTTTCTCCTTTCTTTCCTATCTGTATTGATATCCCAAAAAATTAGATTATGGGTATAAAATATTACTTAAATTCACTGATTGTCGAATCCATTTTTTTCTTCTTCAACTTTGCTACAAGAAAAATAATTGGAATCAAATAGCATTTTAAAAAGTACATTTTTATACATGTTTCACACCATCTGAATAGCTCTCCACTCCCCACAAATGGAGCTGTATCCGCCGAGTATCGACGGGCAACAACTATCTGTATATTTTAAGTTAGGCCTAGACTGAACCATAATAAATAAATAATGTTTATTGTTGATTGAGTAATCAGCTGAAGTCTTTAATATTTTTATTGGCAGTTTATTTCAAATTTTAAATCAATTATTAATATTTCTAATTTTTAGGTTAGATTTTTATTAAAGTGTAGACCTGAGCCTTGCTGACTAAACAACGGGTTCCAATGACGCACACCGGGTTCCAACAGAGAGACGGGGTGGGGGGGGGTTGGCGTTCGGAGCACGCAGGGGTCTCCAATAGTTTTTTTTTTTTGTAAACAAGCTAAATCGGTCCACAAACCAGACCTGTGACACCAACGGTTTTTCAAAAAGCATGATACAACTCAAGAGTTAAAATTGGAATTTTTTAATTTAAATTCTGTTTATATATTTAAAAAGGCCTACAATTTTTATGATTATTTAGTGTAATTTTAATTAGGCCTACTTGCAACAAAATTTATTTACTTGTAACCCTTTATTTAAGTATTGTTAAATTAGTTTCATTGCACTTTTAACAATCACTTATGATTAATGTAATGGGTTTAATTTGAAATATGTAAAATGCAAAAATTAAAAAGCATACACTGTATAAACTACTAGTAAATGATTGTATTAATATAATTTAGCATAATATAAATAGGATTATAATAGAAATTCGTTTTGCTAATCCTTTGTATTTATTCTTATTGTATATATTACTATAGGACTCCGCTTCAAGCTCTCTTCCCTCGCTACCCCCACGGTGAAGCAAACGCAAACAGATTACCACTTATGAAACAAAAGTGTCTAACTATTTAAATTGAGTGTGATATTATTTATTTTATCTATACAATATTATAAAGAGGTAAGGTTTGTTTGTATGTAGGGGGTAATCTCTGGCACTACTGAACTGATTGAAAACATTGTTTCACTAATAAAAAGTAACATAGGCTATATAATTCATTTCGATAAAAACCTTTTTTTATTTCAATATTTGTAAATTTAGTCGGAAAAAATCCTTAGGTTAGGCCTAGAATAATAAACCAACACATGTATTTACATTTATTACCATAGCAACCAATTGAATAAAATAACAGATAATATAGCTGTTTGCTTCAATATTTCCATTAACACTTAAACCGTATCATAAATTTTCATTCCCTAACAGCAATGAATACAGAAACTATAGTATCTATAGATAGATACTATTTCGATACTATCTATAGATTCCATAGTCAAAGGTACCGTATATACAGTAATTTGGTTTGGAAAATTATTAGTCAAATTGAACTTTATTCTTCTAATACAGTTCCGTTTACCTTAAAGAATAAATTATTGCACCAAAATCCGTAAAATGTAACACAACCACCAAACAAGATAATCGTAATTAATTTTTGACTTAATAAATAGAAACAGTTTTGATATGATAAGACAGATTTCTAATGGACTAAAAATCATCAGTAAGAATACAAATCGAATGAATCGTTCACGAACTATTGGTGTACACCTGTCGTGTGTCTTGATGTTAATTGTTTGTGATGTATAAGATTTTGTAGTGTTTTAATGTTCAACGACCTCTCACAAGCGAGTCTGAAGATGGAACATAAATATTATGTTCTAGAAAGGGTAACATATAGTTACAAATAAGTCATAAGAGTAAGTACTCAAAACTTAGATTTTTATAAGTTATACTGTATATTTGCCGAAATATGATATATTATGCACATAAACTAAAATGTACTTTGTTTTAGTTTATATGTACAGTAACAGTATAAATCAATTTTTATAGTTTTTAATTATTTGAAGGGAGTTTCTATTGTTTCTAATATTGATTCATACTATTATTTAACCTATACATTTTAAAGTAGCATTGATTAATTTCCTTTGTATGCTGTATATGACATTTCTAATCAAGAATAATACTGTATAACAAAAATTTTAAGTAGGCTACTGTAGAATAATCAATCTAAACTGCAGTAAAACTGTATATTATAAAATTATACTTTCATCATTTTCAAATTTCAACGCTATTAGGAAGTAAATTTGGTTGTCTATGGTCTGAAATTCGTACATTTTATAAAAATACTGAGGAGGCTGTGGATATTCCCGCCATATTAAACTATCAAGTTCTAATTCTAATGTTAATGGCGGATGGAGGGGAACTAAGGATTAGCTGTTAGTTCGTTCGGCTTTATGAGATCGTTGTTTGTTGTGAATGTTTGTTTCTTAGTTCTTTGCATGCTTTTACAACAACATACATTTCGGATAGATTAACTTGTTGCAATTATGTCTAACTTAATTCTGGATAAAGATGCCTTTTTCAGGCGAATGAAACGATTGTATAGTGCTTGGAAGGTAATAAAAAATAAAGAAAAATGATTGCTATTTATTTAGTGTTAGCATAGCCTAAAAATTGACTCGTGGTTTGTGTAAGAATATGTAGGTGAATGACGCCAATCTGGCTGTGCCTTAATTTTTGATTTATTAAATATAATTTACTGTCTGTAAGTTTTACTATTAGCCTACAAGGAAGATTTATTTTTGTCAAAGTGAATTTTGTTAATTTTTGTTACATGTAAGTTAGTTGAGGGAACCTAATTTTGTAATTACAGTTGATTTTGTTTATAAGCAATTAAAGCTATTTGGAGCTTGATCACTAAAGTTTTGATAAAAGAAAGCCCAGTCAAAAATCAAAATTATGTTTACTATTTAGAATTCATAATGGGCCTTATGCCTAGGTTCACATATAGTTTAATATACCTGCAATTTAAATTTTGTGAGTTAGGCTATGTAGCCTACTTGAGTTTAATAAAATATGCCTAAGAGGATATGGTCATTCTTAATAACAATGTGAAGCTAAAATCTATGTAGGCTTACATAATGTTGCACAATAATACCGCTGACCTTGTCAAATAACCCCTTCATCACAAATAAGGCTAGGCCTAGGGTGTGTGTACCAAATTGTTTATTAAGCAAATTTAATAGAAATCAATTTTTTATCTTAAAATGTACCTACTTTGACAGGTTATGATTAGCTAAATTAGGTTTTTTATAGGCCTAGTTCTTTCTTGCAGTTAGTAGGCCTAAGTCAAATGTTTAGTATACCACTACCACTTGTTGGAGTGGTTCCTTTTTTTTCTTGGAAAGTAAGTAGTGCTACCAACTCATATATACTCGTATTATGTTTACAAACTGAAAACATTCTGTGACTGGAGATTGTAAGTTCTAATTGCAAATGAATATTAATCGTTAAGTCTAACTTATATGTTCATAACTTTATTTTAGGATGGGGACAGTGAAAATTATGATGGTCTGTCTAAAGTTGACGCTATTATGTCTGGAGTTGGTGTGGACGAAGATACCGTTTACAGCAAATCTACAGCCTTGCAGGTGGGTTTATGAGATTTTGTAAAATTTGTTTATAAATTTGAATTTTGAATTATTTCTCATTTTATAAATGCACAACTTTTAAACTCTGCAAGTGGTAATGCAAAGGCCGTCCATTTTTTTGCGTTTTGCAAGCATTTTTTCAAAAATTCGCCAAATATATAGTAATTATATCCCAATCTAAAAGTGTTCAATAGCTTTTTGTCTACAGACATTTAACCTAAATAAGTTCAGACAAAATTATGAAAGTCTGACTTAGTACAGTCTTATTACGTTTACTTGACAACACCTAAATTTATGAGAGTAACATAATTTTTAAAATACAGTAGAGTCTCGGTAATTTCGCGATAATCCGAGTTTCCGTGTAATTTGAGCCACTAATAGCGTCTTCAACATTAAAAAATGCCATAGAAACAAGCTTTTCCCACAACTGCCATATTCTAAAACCCTCTCTTTGTCTCTTACAAGGTTACTCGACATCAATCCGGGCGTGACTAAAAATAAATCTGTCCCACTACTGTATTGTGTGCGACATTTGTTTAGTTGCTGATTTGGATGCAGCGCTACGGTACATTAAACAACAACCCGAAGGTACTGCAGCCGATACCGTACCTGTCGTTGGCGTGACATCGCTACTAGTAAACGTTGCAGTGTAGTTAAACAAAAACCTATTTGTGATTTCTTTCAAAAGTAAATTTATATTTTTGTACTGTTTATAAAATAACATTTGCGTCTCAGTGTTCAATACAAAACAGTGTATATTTAATAAAACTTCTATTTTTTGCAGTTATTCAAGGACTATAAATGGTCGTTTTACTTTAACCTCTGCATATTCTGTGTAATTTGAGTTTCTCACAATCTGAGGTATTCTCGTTCCCATTCAACTCGAATTATTGGGACTCTACTGTAGACCTATACTAAGTTTAGGCCTAATTGAATTTGTTTTACTTACCGTGTACTTTCTCCAGAAGTTTTTGAGTTTCGCTAGTACCAAACAAATTACTTTATATAGCGGATGTGATAGAATGGTTACGACCATCGTCTGTCTCTGTGTCCGTCGATGAAGTACTTGGCTAGATTCGTCGATTAGGCCTACATCGGTCACAACTTCACCACTTTCTTCGTGGTTATAGCAGGGGGATAACAGGGTGTAGACAAAATTTTCGTAAAAAATTTAATTCTCTGCAGCCCTCATTTTTGTTCTGTGACGATGTAGTGCTGTTGCTTGGGAAAAATCACTATAGTAAGAAAGATACCAAGTAGCCAATGTACATCGTAATCAAATTAAAAGAATACTTATGGTGTTCAATCATTATTTGAACAAACCATCAATTTGTTTACTGGTACTGTTAAATGTTTCATAAATTAATAAAATCATGAATGATGTCCAACAACTAGCAGAAGCAAAAGTATGTTTTAGCGGACTATGTCTGTCATCGTCTAAGAAGGTGAAGGGGAGGATGGATCAAAGGCATAGCACGACTCCTCTCTAGTATCTCTCTCTCTCTCTCTCTAGTTAGTAACAAGTACTCAAAAGTGGTTACCGTCTTATAAATATATTTAGGCATAGTATTTAATTTCTGCCACCAAGTTAAAATTTGTAGTGTATTAATTAAGATTTCAATTATATTGGTCGGCCATTCAAATTTGAGACTCCTTCCTAACTTGCTGTAACCCGAAGATAGAGATCATTAAATGTTACAGATTCTTGGCCTTTAAATAACATTAGAAAGTTTGTTTATTTTTTTTACATATACACTTATGCATAGCCTAAGTCGTGTTAAATACAAATAATTAATCTTATCAATGATTTAAAAGCTTTAATGATTTTTAGGCTTGGCTTTTGGGGTACGAGTTACCTGATACGATAATGGTGTTGACAGAAAATTCCATAGATTTTCTGGCTTCTAAAAAGAAAATTGAGTTTCTACGTCAAATTGAGTCAAGTAAAGAGGAGCATAATTTACCTCCTGTGAAACTCCACACAAGAGATCGAGTATGTATACTAATCTAGATATTAAGATAATAAGCTGGTATTTGAGTTAAAATAATAAATAAACAGGACAAGTATCCTGTACCATCAGTCTTTGTAACATAAATGGGTTAAAAAAAAATATATGTATATTATGAATTTTTATATTTTGTTCTTATGAATTTACTTTACTAACGTTTTTATTTAAGTTTATTACATTTTCGGGTTTGTGTTCATTGAGCTGAAGGGTACTCAGTTTGTGAATTCAAACTTGGGAAAGAATAAAACATAAATTGCTTTAAAACAACCTTCAAACATGTTTGTTGAAACAATTAATAAAAAGATAAACATATATACAAAATTACATTAATTCAATTATCAAATTATTATTAAAAGAAAGCATATATGTGCATATATAAGACACTTCTTACATACCAGCTGTTTTTAATACACTGTTTATTATGCACACTATTTAGCCCACTGTCTTTTAAATGTGTTTTTTATCGATGAATGCCCATCTTCTTATCGTCTGAGGCCACGTGAAGACAAGTAGATCTAGTATCCGTTGAAATTGGTTAAATCCTTTTATGTCAATAGAATTATCCTCTACCACAAGCACATCTTGCTTCGAAGCTAAACGTAAAAAACATGGCTATCTTGCTAAAAATTTAATCATTCTTTACTGGAATTCAGTTTGTGGAACTTCCTTTCTATGATTGCTTGATAGCGTGCTACATTACAATTTAGTATGTTTTTTTATTTAGTTCTGCGATTATAGAATGTCACTGTTTTTTAATTGGCAATTTGGTCACTGTTAGTCTATGGGCAATGTTCACTTTTATTTTTTCTGATTTGTCCCCCCTCCCCACTGTCTTTATCTTTGATGTAGGTTTAACTAATCTATATATTTTCCATTAAGCTCTCATTTTTAAAATTAACAAAGAAACTTATAGGTTAGATAAGATTGGAAGTATATTCCTTTAATCAAATTGTAGACTTTACAATCGTATGATGTTATAAAAATAAAAACAATACTATTTGATTAATTTTATAAAATGAATTTAACTTTATCGCGATATCAACGATTCTTAATCCGTTGAATCTGACTTATTTTGTCGAACCGTTCAACAGTTCTTCTTTAAAACTCGTATTAAACCTTGTTAATGTGTATCGCAACTTGCGACTCTCAGACAGAAGCAAGACGCTTTTCTTGCCTAGAATAAACTTGACTGGAGCTTTCACTTATTGATCCAGCGAGCCAGATGCCAACAACAAATCGTATAACGATTGTGAGTTTTTGGTTGTAAATCTACGGCCACATAGAACCGTTATTAGTCTCTACATGTGTGTACAATCATTTCTGTTCTAGTTTTGTTGCCCCACTGTTTCCCGTCTATGTTCTGTTATACATAATCTATTTACAATTAGGATCTGTGCTCTCTTTTTTTTTGAAAACTCAATGTGTTAGTTGAAAGTATACTCCTTTTAGCAAATTGCCGACGTTACGCTGTCTCGAAAATTTTAATGTTGAATAAATTATAAGGTGACGTTTAGAAAGTACACCCATACCACTGAATGGAAAGCATATTTTTCAAGTTCAGACCTCTTTTGATATAAATTATATGAGTACCTCTATCCCTATTATTATTTTGATTTTAATCTCTATATATATAAAAATGGATGTTTGTTTCTTTGTAATATATAAACTATTCGACCAATTTTAATGAAAATTTCACAGTTTATCCATATCATTGCCAGGATTGTTGAGACGTTACAACTACTACAGTCTTAATGGTTGAAATGGGGTTGCCACCTCTATACAATAAATATCAATTACTAACTTCCAACAAGCTATTAAGGTAAAATTATGTAATATTATTTTTAAGGGATATAAAAAACTATTTGCGATTTGATTACTTAAGTCTAAGAAATGAAATGCAATTAATACCCTTAAAATTAAATATTAATCCATACACTTACATTTTCTATACTCTCAAAAACTACTCAACTAATTTAAATAAAATTTCACAATTTAAATATATTAGTAACAGATTTTTTTTAGATAATATGGTCACTACAAACTAATATATTTAAATGGGGTAGCTACCTCTACACAAAAAAAAAAAAAAAAAACACTAAATTCGTACAAACTATAAAGCTAAAATTATTTAATATTATTCTTAGTTTATATAAAAAAAAACATTGTAATTCAAATATATAAGCTAAAGGGATGAAGTGGGATAACTGTCCTTAAAATTAAATCAAGCAATAGCAAAGCAGTGCCGGGTCCACTATTATATTTATATAGATTTATAGGTATTGTATTATGTATATAATATTTCTAGGGAGGTGATGATAAACCCAATCTTAAAAAATTGGTTGATGCCATAAAAGGCAGTAAAAAGGGCAAAACACTTGGCGTTTTTTCAAAAGATGCATTCCCAGGACCGTTTATGACAAATTGGAAATCTGTTTTGGAAAAAGAAGGTTTTGAACAGGTAAGTTTTTATTTATTTCTGAAATAGTAATAATATAATTATTAATAAAAAAAAAAAAAAAAAAAAGAATCACAAAGTAGGCCGATGTAGTGACTTTTGATCTGATTTAAAACAACATTAGGTTTTAAAAGGTCTAATATAGAGTGTAACTTGTGTAATTCCATAAATAAATGGTAATCGATGGGTGTATTGAAAAGGAAAAATAAAATGAACATGAAAATAAAACCTTTATTCACTTATATAATGACAAAGACAACTTATAATTAAATGAAATGGAATATTGTGTAAATTAATTTAAAAAAATATTTTATCATTTATATTTTTTAATCGAATACCATTAATACAAGGGTAATTCAAATAACAACTGTAAATTTTCTAAGCTGGATGATGGAGTGGTTGGGTAGTGCTCAGTCTGTTAGGGAGGGAGAACCGGTTTCCCTCTCTGCTCAGTACAGCCATTAGTACCTTCAATTGTTGCACATCAATTTATTATAAAATTTTAAACCAATTTACCTTCAAAAATTTTAATTCGTTTTGGTAGCGAACATTTTGGGCTTGGATAAATGAATGCTCTTTGGGTTCCGAGACTATTAACCAAAAATAAAAAACAGGTCAGGTTGGAGATTTGTGGCAGATCTGGAAAGAATCACTTGAAGAGGAACGGTTCTAAAACAACGAACACATCGAGGATCGTGTGAGCAATT